>CM055201.1:8537585-8712585 GCA_029224185.1 Karalla daura
TCACTAACCTGGCTGAGACTTGGCGCTTTCCCCCCGGGCCCGTGGGCAGAAGCAACGGTTAACTGGTCTCTGGTGAGCCGATCAACCGCTCTACAGGCAGGAGAGGAGGGCGCGCCACAGAGCAGGTGTTGGGGAGGGCGGAGGGGCCGGGGACAGATGAAAAGTGGCAGAGCAATTTGGAGAAAATGGCGGGGTAATTTTGGCAGATAACACGGAGGAGCGGACAGGAGATTACAGAGAGATAAAGTGGGGAGGGTAGGCAGGGGGGGTGGGGGGGGGAGCAAGTGAGCATAGACGGAAACAAATGGAGAGGGAGAGAAAAAACTACAGGTTGATCACTATGTCAATCACACAACATGCGCAGCACTAAGAGGAAGTGGCAACTAAAAAAAAAAAGAAAAAAAAGGTGAAATGAACTGGCAGGTATGATCATGAGAGGAGGTTGGATGCGGGCCATTGATTCTGGCTGTGGATTTGCATGTGTGTGTGTGTGTGTGTGTGTGTGAGGGTGGAGGCCTTGTGAACCCATTGGACCATTGGCTGATCCAGACGAACAAATCAATTGGCCTGGGGGAGGTGGGTGGTGGTGTGGGGGGGGGGGGGGGGGGGCCTGCAGGGGAGACAGTCAATAACCCAGCCAGAGCTTCACACGGGCCACAACACACTGGCTTAATGGACTGTGAGGAGACAGCTTTCGAATGCCTGACTGCACATTCGCATCACTCTTTCTGCACTTTTTTCACACGCGTGCGCACAAACACACACACACACACACACACACACACACACACACACACACACACAGCACACACACACACACACACACACACACACAGTCAGGTTTTGAGAATTCAAAAACGCAGGTACGCGCTTGACAGACGCGTGTGTAAAACCGGAGATTTGCAGTCAATAACTTTGAGTCATCGTGGCCGGAGGATACGAGCAGAGGACGCGGGCGGTTTGTCGTAGGTGCAGAGGAACAAGCACGCCGAGGGAGAGAGAGAGAGAGAGAGAGAGAGAGAGAGAGAGAGAGAGAGAGAGAGAGAGAGAGAGAGAGAGAGAGAGAGAGTGTGAGTGAGTGAGTGAGTGAGAGAGAGAGAGAGAGAGAGAGAGAGAGAGAGAGAGAGAGAGAGAGAGAGAGAGAGAGAGAGAGAGAGAGAGAGAGCAGACATCATCTCGACCATAAAGCGGATCGGAATTTGCACGGCGACATTCAGTGAAGGGCCGTCCTCCTCGACTGGGCTTTAAAGTGCCCGTTCATCATCTCTCCACTGCGCTGGACCGGACCGGGCCGGACTCTCCACACCGACGAGCGCATCGGCGCCTCCTCTGCCCCCCCCCCCCCCCCCCCCCCTCTCTCCGCTCTGGGCTGGGAGCGCAGAGCGGTAAGCGGCACATTCCAGTAAATCACAACTAATTTCAGCCCCGCTTGACGTGCATACTAAAGTAGAAACCACATGCGCTACCTCCTCCTCCTCCTCCTCCTCTTTGCCTTCTTCTTTCCCTCCCCGACAACGGCCGGCCTACGCTTCTCCGTCGCCGGGCCCGGCCCTAACCCCCTTTTTCCGCTCCGCGCCGCCCAACGATCAATATTTACCCCCGCGCTTTATCGCCGGCCCCCAGCGACTCCTGTTTGGAGCTCCTGGCCCAGCTGTGTTGACACATCGCATACGTAGACGCGCGCCCCCCCCCGAAAGACGCAGCGTTGTCCACGAGGTCTCTCAAATAAATACATATTTATCACCGCGGGATGGTAGTATAGACTCTGGAGGGAGGGGGGGGGGGGGTGACGGATTAGGACGTTTGATAAACACAGACGTGCCGTTACTGTATTTGGGAGTGAGCTACGTGGAGGGATGGGTTGATGGTGTGGAGCCTTTTATGCTGGGATCTGAAGCCGGGGTCACTCGGCCAGGTTGGTTGGAGAGTCACAATCTCTCCAACGCCCCCCCCCCCTCCCACCATGAAACATTTAGATTTCCTGTCAAACCAGCTTTGTCTAAACTTAAGAACAGCATAACAACCCAATGTCAGGCCTGTCTTGCTGGTTTGTGTGTGGTCTGCGTGTATTGTGTGTGTGTTTCGGGCCGGCCACGGGCACGAGGTCCCAGCTCCGAGGACGATCGAGCCGCGCTCCCTCCACATTGTGCTCTCTCCGCTTGCCTTGTAAAAACAGCTTGTGATTCCCACACAGATCCAGTTAAGCGCAGATCACTCTGACGAGTGAGTCAGCTCCTCGTTGACATCTGTATTGTGGGAAACGGGAATAACTTCATTTCTTCTTCTTCTCCTTTTCTTTCTCCCTTTTCTCTCCCCCTCCCCGTCTAAAAAGTCTTAAAGCTGCGCTGATCCCCCCTTCGTGTCCGTCCGGTCCTCTTATCCGCCGTCTCATCTCTCCTTTGATATTTCTCATCCCCACCCTCATCCGGCGCTCGCTGCATCTCCGCAGTGCAAACAGACTCAGCCCAGCAGCGGCAGAGCCTCTCTACAGAGCGAGGAGACGTTCTCAACCAGCGCTAACACGTGAGAGAGCCGCGCTGGTGTGATTCCAGGGTCTGGGGCTGACACGAGGCCTTCAGCGATGTAAAGTCGTCACTGGACGAAGCTGGGCACACTTTTATAGGCGCTCGCTTGGTCGAACGATCAGGTTCAACCAGTAAGTCTTCGCCGGATTCAGGATTCTCCTAAGTGTCTTATAGAGTTGTATATTCTACATTTTTTCCCTTTTGAACAGTTCCCAGTGGCACAAAAAAGGGTTGGGCTGGTGTGTGTGTGTGTGTGTGTGTGTGTGTGTGTGTGTGTGTGTGTGTGTGTGTGTGTGTGTGTGTGTGTGTGTGTGTGTGTGAGTGTGTGAGTGTGTGGAGGGAAGCCATAAATGAATATTTCAGCCACCCCTGTTTGACGATTCAGGATGGTGGCCTCCAGACTTTCCGGTCACCCTCTTTTCCTTCACTTCTCCACACAGACATGAGACACCGGATGCATATATGCACGCGGCGTGGGTGTGCTAAACGTATGTAAAAAAACCGCCCTCCAATACACTGTGCTCAGAGAGTGCTCGGGGGGCTCGCATTAACAACAGCGCTAACCCGTCCAAGTTCATGTTCCTGCTCTGCCCGGCTCTCCTGGCACGGAGACACAACAGCTCCGGACAGAGGCGATTTACCTGCGCGCGCTCAGAAACAAGCACCGAAATGTGCTTTTGTCCATTCGGTGCACCTAAATTTTCCTCCTTTCAACTACGAATGCAACCCAAATATTTTCTCTTCGCCTGTCTCTTAGCAACTGAAGAGCAGTTTTCCAGTGACATCAGGGCAGGGAGCGAGAGAACAAGAGAGAGAGAGAGAGAGAGAGAGAGAGGGAGAGGGAGAGGGAGGGAGGGAGAAAGAGAGAGAGAGGATTTTTTTTTTTCCGGCTTTCTCTTAAGGACCTGGTTTCAATGAAGTCAGACTTGGGTGAAATTAAATTTCAGCGTACAATTGCAGCAGATGTGGCGGTGCAGAATCCAGTGCCAGGGTGGCAGAGTTTGGGGGGACTGGGTGAGAGGTTAAACGCCGCAGAGCGTGGCAACTGAAACCCATAATCAGGAAGGAGGAGGAGGGGGGAGAAAAAAAGAAAAAAAGAGAGCTGGCGACAAAAGGGGTGACTGAATAACTGGCTTAAATTCTGTCGAGTGACCTATTAAAAGGCGCAGAAGCCTTGAATCTCTCTCCTCTCTCTCTCTCTCTCTCTCTCTGTGTTTTTTCTCTGCTTCCTGTCTGCAGCGGAGTGTGGAGCCTGCATTCCTGTCCTGGCGCTGCTTTCGGCTGCACAGAGATGTTCAGGCTACAGGGCTGGCTGCTGACATCCGACATGGACAGAAAAAATGCATTCCCTCTCGCCGAGGTAGGTAGGTGGTAGGTGCGTGTGTGCGTGCGTGCGTGCGTGCGTGAGTGAGTGCGCGCGTGCACTTGCGGCCGTAATTACCGTCGGTCATTCCTCCGGCGTCGGAAGAGCTTTTTGGTGTGTGCAATCTCGGCGTCGTTGGGGAGGGGTGGGAAGACCTGTTGGAGACAAATCACAGAGTGAGAGACGGCCGCTGTCAGGGCCGGCACAATGTATCGCCCGGTGGAAAATGGCTACGGAGTCGCTCGGCGTGGGGGAGCGCGTCCGCCTCATGAAAACAGGCTCGGCCGTCTCTTTAGGAGGCGGCTTCTGGTGGGACTCGTCAACCCCAGACTTCAGAGAATAAACAGGATTATGCACATGAAGGCTGCATGTCGGGCTGCTGAAGTCCCAGTTGGATCCAGGGCCTTCCTGTGTGGAGTCAGCGTGTTCTTCCCATGTGTCCGTCTCACTTTAGGGTCTTCCATAGACACCCTATATTGACCCTTGGTGTGTGTGTGTGTGTGTGTCTGTGTGTGTGTGTGTGTGTGTGTGTGTGTGTACTGTGATGGACCGGCAAATGTCCAGGGTGTATTTCCTGCTGCCTTCACTCTATACTGGAGATGGCGACTGCTAAACCTCTCCCCGATTTAATCAGCGATCCAACCTCCCGGCACATTGTTACATACAACATACCATCTTCTATTCATAGTGACGTTCCCATGCTGCCCAAGTGACAGCAGGTGTCGGGTACGGAAGCAATATTTATACCTATCTGAGTCCAAAAACAAGAGAGGTGAGATCACCGACAGTCAATCGACAGTAAAATATATTCCGTGGGATATTCCGCGGCGCGTGGCTGCAGCGCATCGTTTTATCGGCACGACGCACAACTTGTCAGGTGTTGCACCTTCGCCCACCGTGAAGAGGAAATGAGACCGTCTGTCATCCATTAAACATCAGCCCTGTCACTCAAACAGCACACCTCCCCGCCCCGCCCCCGCCCCCGCCCCAGCATCACAATCTGCTGCCTGTTACCATGGTTATGCAGAGGCCCGGGGAGGCGGCCAGCGCACATGCAGGATGCCGCCGTAATCGAACGCGTGCAGCACTGTGTGCTAACGTCCACTGCTGCGTCACGGCCACATCACCGTCCATTGTTACTCAACGCCACCGTCTTCCTGAGCGCGCTTTGTTGACGGTTCAGGGAATAGTTGCAGGCTGATGCAGGAATAAAAAGTCCCAAATTTCCCCCCCCCCCGAAACCCTCGACTAAACGCGTTGTGCAAGAAGGTGACCGCAGTCGGGGCGGGAGGTGGAGGGGGGGGGGGCAGCATCGCTCTGTGTATGTCATAAAAGTTTAACGCGAAACAGAGAAGCGAGCGGTTCGATCCCAACGCCTCGCGTCTGCTGAATCATTTATCACCCAATAACGGCAAAATGGTCCAATCCCCTCTTTCTTTTTATCGCATCGGAAAACAGTCGCAATTATTGCGATCGCTTTATACCCACGTCTCTTTCGATGTTTGTTCTTCAATGGGGTTTTTTTTTGGGTTGCCTTGCATGTTTGTTTTTCCCGTGCGGGAGAAGAAACAACAGCTTGTGGTGGATTTTTGTAGCGCGGAGAAAAAGGTCGTTTTTCTTTTTTTTTTCCCTCCTCTTTCTTCCTCTGAGGTTACAGTTAAATATAGCAAAGACAGAGGCAGAAGAAAATGAAAGACGATGGAAGTGGCTGTGAGGCAGTCGCGGCGCTACATGTGCGCGTACGTATGTAACTCAGGCCACGCGGCGCGCTGTCACCGCTCTGCGCGTCCGCGCGCAAACCGTTTCTCTGATCCGAACGCGCAAACACGCTCGGGCCTTCCAGACGCAGTAGATATTCAAATGAGCTGGAGAGAGCCTGATACTTGACACTGCCGCTCTAACCTACTTCTCTGGGAGGCTGCTGGGGGAAATCGCTGGGGTCTGATTGACTCCAGATGTGAGATGCAAAGCGTGTTTGCGCCGATCTGTGTGTGTGTGAGTGTGTGTTATATGTGGCGAAGTAACACGCCCCCCCTCCTCCCACCAAAAAAAAAAAAGTCTGATAAACACGCTTAAACTCTTAGTGCAAAGCTTTAAAGACTGCAAAGCATAATTTTATATTTTACCCCCCCCCCCCTCCCTTTACAGGCTGTGACGACTCGCCACCAGAACCCGGACTGACAGGGAGGAAAAGTAGGTGGAGGGAGTAGAGAAAGAAACGGACAAACTGTTGCATGTTTAGCTACTGTAGTTTTCCTCTGCCTTCAAATGGTAACCAGATGACAGGGAGAGTACACACACACACACAAGCATGCACGCACATGGTAGAGCAATGCACACTGCATATTTTCTGCAAAAGCCCCAGAGTTGCAAAAAGTTGCAGTATTTTTCCATTATTATTTCTGATGACATTAAAGCATTATAGATGTGTTCTATGTGCATTTTTCATTCGGCAACAGCGACAGCTGGAGAGAGAGAGAGAGAGAGAGAGAGAGAGAGAGAGGGAGAGAGGGAGAGAGGGAGAGGGAGAGGGAGAGAGAGACAGCGAGAGAGAGAGACATCAAGGACGGGATGTGGGGAACGTGCGTGTATTTGTAAAGACTCATCTCAGATTTTCGGCCTTTTGATTTGTCCACATCTACAAAAACCCTCCAAACCTCCGAAAAAGCTGCAGTCTGGAGAGAGGCTGTCTAATGCGTCTGACAGAGGCAAAAGAGGGAGGGAGCGAGGGATGTCTTTGTGGCTGAAAAGGAGAGTGCTGTGTGTGTGTGTGTATATGTTTATGTGTGTGTGTGTGTGTGAATAATGCTATCTGCAGGTAGCAGCCAGAGCCGGGGAGATCAAAGGGAGGCGTGTGCTGTCCTGGTCCCCAGCCAGAGGACCTCTCACCTCGCGGCAGGCAGCGCGAGCCCTGTGGACGTGACAGGGATGGCGAGGGGGGGATGGCTCAGAGCGGCTACACGACACATCTCGCTCCCGGCTTTGGCCGATAGCGAGCGCAAAGGTGGTCGGTGAAGGCGCATTCTTCAGCACTTTCTCGCCGACGCTGAGGCGAGCGCCTCTCTCTCTGAACAAACCGGCCGCGTGCGAGAAAATGAAAAGGTCGCGGAGTACGTTCGGAGCTAATCGCTGCGACCTCCATCTCCATAATCAGGAGGGGAAAAAAAAAAAAGCTGGGCCCAGAGAGAGCCCATTAGCACTACAAAGTCGTCCCCCGTCAGTCTCCCGCATCCATTCGATGCGCCGTCGCCACGCAGGGTTTCTGGAGGAGACGGGGAACAAAGAGCGCAAGGGAGATTAATGAGCAGATTAAAGACGCCGGGGGCCGAACGGCAAAGGGACGGGACGGGACGGGACGGGACGGATCCGGACGGTCGACGCTGACGCCTCTGTGAAGGTGTAACGTGAAGGTCACATGTCGGAAAATAAGGGCGCAACGATCTAGACTTCTCTCGTCTGTGGGAACGGCCCGACCCCCTCCATCTTCAAGACGCTCTTGAGGGCCCAGCTCTCCTGAGAGCGTCCCCTCTCCTTGACCTTTAGTGTCGCTTCCTAGCACTGCCCTCCCTCCTCTTCTTATAGCACCTCCTCTTCGGGGGTGCTTCACCTCTGCACGAACTCCGTAGAGCTCTTCAACTCTGCAAGGAGCATTTCTACCCGGGGAGCAGCGGTTATTGTCAGGCTGTGCTACGCCGGCCTTCTCTCTGCAGTGTAGTGCAGTGTGCAAGTCGCTCTGGATCAAAGTGTCCGCTGGATGGAAAACCGATGTGAACGTAAAAAGAAAAGCGAAGCCTGCCCCGCTTCAGTAATTCATCCGAGAAATCCCAGGTTACAGCCCCTTGGCCCCTTCGACAACTTCGAAACGAACCAACAACGACAACAACAAAACAAAAACCTAATTGACAGTGAAGTTCATCATATTCCGTGACCCCGATTCCAGTTTGTGAGTGCATTGTGTTCTGCGCTTGGGTGTGCACATCGGCCTCGGGAGGAAGTTGACATACCCGGTTAGCATTCCAGGAAAGCTCGCAGGTCACTGGGCGAGGCTACCTGGGATGCTAACAGAGAGGAAGCGCCTTTTTTTTTTTTTCTTTAACATTCACTCCACGTAGCCACGTAGCCACGTAGCTCCCGCTCGGCAGCTTGCGAAGGTTAAACCCCCCCGACATCCACGCGCATTTTCGCGACTTATCCCCGCTGTGATCGAAAAAAATGAAAAAAAGGAGGCACTTATTTTCCATGAGTTCTACCGGGAGGGGTCGGCGACCCGGGTCAGATGCCATTGTTGATCCGTTCATAGCCGTGACGCTGCCGCAGTGTGAAGGGGGGGGGGCATTAGTGACACGGAAGGAAAATGAGGAAACGAGGAAAGCGGGCGGCGGACGAAGACGTGGAGAGCAGAGACGCAGAGTAACGGTTATAGAACTTTCTCCGAGTGGAGTGTGCATTATCCGGCCCCGTTTCTTTGCAGGCGGCCGCTCTGGTTTGATGCTCGCTTCAGTCCGTCCATTGTTTCTCGGGGCTTATTTATGTGGCCCAGGGCCCTCGGCCAAAGGCAATAAATTTACAAGTGCCCCAGGGGTGGCATTACGGGACAGGTTGTTGAGAGCAGGGGGGGGGGAGCGAGTGCGGGTGTGACAACACGAGAGACTGTAAATACAAGATAAAACGCACATACAATGCAGCGAGGGGAGGTGGAGGGGGGGGGGGCAAAAAAGACGCACGGGCTGAAATAATATGGACGCCGGGCTCACTTTGCCGAGCCAAAACGAATAATTTGCCATCCAAAATTCGTTTTTTTTTTTTTTGTTTTGGTTTTCAGACGGTGGCCTCGTCCACTTTCTGCTTTCATGCCACGCAGCTCTTAGAAACCAGCCGAAGCCAAACTGAACGGAGGATTTGGCCTTGTACTGCATTGAAACGGTGTCAAACCTACACCGTGTTAAAAACTCAACACCTGTGGGAACTTTTTTTTTTTTTGCTTTGATTGCAAGAGCAGGAAAGTGTTCTTTGGACAGTAACGGCTGAGTTTAAGTTCACAGGTCTGAAACTTGAGGTTCACTGCGAGCTACCCGCGGAGAGGAGAAGAGATCGGGAGTGACATTTTGTTCTTTAAGAAGCACTCTACGTGGCTGTAACAACATCCACCTTCCCCTGAGGTTTACACTTCAGGAAGCGCTCCACCGCTCGATATTGGCTCCGGCACGCCGCTGCCGCGATCCCCGGCGCGTCTCCCCGTGTGATGTCAGAAAACGGGGCGAACATTTGGGATTTCGCGAAAAATTGTTTCTCTGTCAAGTCCCCGAAGGGGGAGAGGGTTTTCCCTGTGTTTAATGATCCCTACTTTAGGGCTTTTCATGTAAGTGACTCGGCGGCGAAAGCCGGGGGGATGAGATTTAAAAAGCTGCCACGGCCGGGTACAGTGGGTGACGGGTGATAAGAGGCAACGATGTGAGGTCCTGACATCCACGTCTCATTTAATAAGCGATCTGAGGCCCGGGCCACAGCGGAGCACCGACAGATAGACAGGTACATCAAAGAACCCCGGAGGGGGGAGGGGAGGGGAGGGGAGGGGAGGGGGGGCTCCAGCTACAGGAGGAGATGGAGCCATTGTGGGATCAAAGTGTCAGGGAAAAAGAGGGAAAAGCCTGTAGCACCCTCCAGAAATGTAATCACGCCACAACCTGCGCCGCAGCAGCAGGTAGCACGTGCTTACCGCTCCGTTTTAGACGTCTTCCTCCCCCCCCCGCCCCCGTATGATGAAAAGGGACTTCAATCACATGGGCTCTCTGGGTTACTTCACGTCAACAGACGCCTCATCTTCTCCACGGGATCGGGACTGCTGCTTTGTGTACGCGCGCATGTGTGTGTGTGTGTGGTCTGGTTTGCGTTAGTTTCTGCAACTATTCCTGGACTTCTGTCTTCTCAGGGGGACGGTTTGGCCTCCTCGGCACAACGAAAACGAGCGCTCACTCTCGCGCCATGCCGGGGAGGTGTGCATGGCGCGCCAGGGCGGCGAGCAGTTACAATGGGATGCGACTGTTGTGCGGGCCGGAGGTTAATTTGTTTCCCCGAGATCAGAGGCAACAGAAAACACGCAGCGTGGCACGGAAATCAATAATTGAAGAGGCGAAGGTCGGGGGAGGAAAAAAAATGGCATAAAATCGAGTTCGTCGACTGATTAGCAATGTGCATGTCATTAGCGGAGCGCGCACTTGCGACGGAACACACTCGGCCGATATCGCTCGTACGCGTCTGCGTCTTCTGTCAGTGGCACGTGACGGGCCGCTCGTGAAGCGCCGCCAGGAGGAATCCGTCGCATTCCTCCTCCCCGAGGCAACCTGCCTCCACGCATGTAGTCAGGTCTCCGGTGTTTCTCCCATGATTGAAGCCAGAGCACAACAGTATGCGGCGGTGATTAAGCCTGTGTGTGTGTGTGTGTGCGTGTGTGTGTGTGTGCGTGCGTGCATGTGTGTGTGTGTGGCTAATGGAGTGCAGGAGCCAAGCAGCAGTAGGACCAGGGACAATAGCAGGAAGAGACCGCAGGGAGGGGGCTGCCGGTCACCATGACCCCCTGGATATTGTTCTGCTGCCCACCAACGTTTGAAGGATGGAGGGGAGGAGTGAAGGACAACATGAGGAGACGAGCAGGAGACGAGGAGGAGGAGGACTGAGCGTAATGATGGTGGTCAGAGGAGAACAGGAAAGAGGAAACAGCGAATAGGAAGAACCAAAGAGAGACGTGGTAAAAGATGACAGGGAAGACGCACGGAGGGGACGAAGAAGCGCGGCGAGTGACCGGGGACGTGCGGGAGCGTGCCGAGCGTCGGTAAACGCCACGATGGGGACGAGCTAACAGAGTGACAGCTGACACACAGACAGACTGACCGACCGACAAACCCCCCACCCCCCTGGCCCGCCCCCGGTGTCCCTTTGCGAGCCGAGTCCTGCTCTGCGGCACGTACACTTCCAGACTGAGGGGCCAAGCAGTCTGTAATATCTCAGCTCCAGACTCCGGCTTTGTTCCCCTACTGGAAGCCTTTGTTCACAGAGCAGAGACCGGATGTCTCCTAAATGACTAGACGCTTTCTCCCTCTCCACTCAGTCCCCCCCCCCCCCCCCTTCTGTTCCTTCACTGGTGCCCTCCAGTCTTGGATACATTTTGAGTTTTTCCACCACCGGCCCCCTGGGAGATGTGGGGGTGGATGGTGGATGGGAGGGGAGGGGAGGGGAGGGGGGGTAAAACACTTGATATGGTGACACAATTATGACTGTGCAGCATTTCCACTTGTGCGCTGATAGAGCTCAGGCTGGATCACAGGGGAACCGGCCCAAGCCCATGTGTTACAAAAGAGCAATTATAGAAGAGGGACTTGCGTGTCAGTACAGTAAATGTGAAGGCTAAGACGGAGGCCAAACGGTATCTTAAGATTCAATTAAGACTTCATGTAGTCGGCCCGACTATCCTTAGGCCCAGGAGGTATCGTTTGTTCAAAGTCAAATTCATATTTTTTTTAGCAAACAAAGCTAACCATTTTGCTGTTTATGCTATGCTAAGCTACGCTACGCTAACCAAGCCATGCCTGGATTTATTTAGTTAGCCTGGCTCTGAAGGCTGACAAACAGGCCTCAGGTCTTGCTCATTCATACAAAAACAAAGTGGAAAATTACTATCTGCACTTTTTTTAGCAGAGCAAGACAAAGCATTATCCCCCCTTCTTTCCCGATTCATGCTAAGCAGACCGGTTGCGGCCTGAAGCTTCGCATTTACCATGACATGACATGCAAGCGATCTCAGACCTCGCAAAAAGCTCCAACCGTGACACACAACAGCATTTAACCGACTGTGGCAGTTATGTTTTTTATTTTAAAACAATACACCGTGCAGCCACGCTGTTACTGCTTGTTGTTGCTGAACTGGCATGAATCCAAAGATCAAATACTTGCTCTCTGACCCCTGAATTCCTCCGTCGGTACAACCTGACTGTGGACGTGGAGTCGGGGTTATTGTGTGTGCAGGTTGACATTCCTCAGAGGCCAGCAGAGGTGCAGGAGAATCTGAGGGCAAGAGGAAGAAGCCCTTTCTTCACCGAGTGGCTCACACACCCACACACGGACTAGATGTTTTCCACATCCCAGGGCTATTTGTAAGCCCATTCTGGCCGGTGGAAATGGGAAGTGGACGCTGGCTGGACGTGTGGAACGTAGACAGCCGGGGGACTTTGGATGGTGCAGCCCCGCAGCACAGTGGCTGGAAGTGATGACTGGGCAGCAGGGACGGGCTATTGTTGTTTTTTTGCTTTCTTGCACAGTTAATCAATGTAGGAACAGGGGAAGATCGTTCTAAGGATAAACTGATTTTATCTTGGAGGGGAAAAAAGAAATAAATCGGTAAACATCCACAGTCAACAACTGAATGACTGATCATGAGCCAACCAAGTCGGATGCTTATCGCATTCACACCATAGCTTAAGTAGTAGTGCAGTGCTGAGAATAAAGCACTGGCGCAGTGGTTCCCTGTCTTGTTGTCGGCCATTCTAGGTGCTCACATCATAAACATGTGATGTTTACACAAAACAAAATAAAATCATGTGAGACGTTCAGGAGGGAAACGAATCTTGTAGAAACTGCTAACGACTCAAAACTCAAAACACGTATGAGTCACACCTTAAAAGCAGTCTGACACCATCGCAGCGCGACATGAACATGTTTCGTACCTTACTTTGTATTGTCATATGCAACGTATTCACATAAATGGCATAGATAACAAACTGTACTATTTTCCTGCAAAATGACGTTTTTTTTTGGTTCCCTCATGTCACAAACCAAAAAGTAAGACATAACGGGCGGTCGTGTGTTTTAATAGCCACAAATTTTGAATAAAATCCCCCAGAAACGGCAGAAACCTTCGTGGTGGCACCAGTAGCAGCAAAGGACATATTTATGTAGCAAGACTGAAGGTTTTAGCGTCTCAGAAGGAGAGTTCATCAAAGCCAGCCCAACTAATCCAAATGAGAGGAGCAAACCGTGGGGCCAACATTTTCTGACATATAAACTCTCTCTCCAACACACACACACACACACACACACACACACACACACACACACACACACACACACACACACACACACACACACACACACACACACACACACACACACACACACACACACACACACACACACACACACACACACACACACAGGCCACAGATTCCATGACATATCCTGCACTGATGCGGAGTGTGAATTGCATGTGACTCTTTGAGTCATTTACCGCAGAGTGTCTCGCCACGCTCTCCGTCCCGTCCAACACAAGCACGCCGCTGTGCTGCGGAGCGCACGCAGACGAGATAAATATTTAAAAAAAACATGCCAGCCGCAGCTGTTTCACGAAGCGGGTCATGGTTTAAAGTGCGGGGGTCATCCGGGCCGCACCGCTGCTTCTGGAGGATCAGCTCCGACACTTGGACGTTCGACATGACGCAATAAGTACCGCCATACCTCGCCGCTCCGAGCTGCCAGAGCTCGACGCGTACAGGGACAGCTGAGGAAACCTAACGGAGGTGGGAAATGTGCAGAAGGCAACGCGGTCGACCCCCGTCTCTCTGCCGGCCCCCACTGAATGAACGGAAGTGGCAAGACCGCGGCTCGGGAAACATACGATGGGGAAGCCACCTCGGTGGCGCGGCCGGGGCCCAAGCTAGGCCGGAGCGAAAGCACAGGCTCGGGATCAGGAGCCAGGAGGGGAAGGAAAGAGGAAGACGCTCGGGGCTGGGACGCTATGAAAGGTGGATGACATTCTGGCTGGGACAGACGGGGGAAGGAAGAGAGGAGGGCGACACCGGTGACCCAGAGCAGAGCCTGTCACCCCCGTGAATCACAAATCACACTGGAAAACACAAGGTGGCCCACAGTGCCACGCACAGCTGCCAAATGAATGCTGCAGACTAGCGCTTCCCTTTGAAGAACCTGCATCATGTTAGCAAACGCCTTTGGATTAGATACATGGACGGAGTCTGATTTAGTGCCATTGAGAGGACTGTTCCTTACTAAACGTGATTTCGCTTCAGCTCGAGGGTCCCCGGTTCAAGTCCTGCTCAGGCCGAGGACATCACTCTGAGCTGAGGGTCTGTGACTCACTCTGCGCCTCTAGTACACACACTTCACCACCAGGGGGCAGACAAACAAACGTATGGACTACAATTTCGCCATCTGGCCAGCAGGTGTCACCAGATTCCACTCCTGCTTTAATGGGCCACTTCATTTAGGGATGATTCATCGACACAGACTGCTATAAAACGTGTTAATCGTTCTTTGAGCGAAAAAGGTCCAAGTCTGGGAATGTAAGGTGTTGCTGGACTGATGTTTCATATTCTGCTGGGTTTTGCCTCTAGTGCAGCTCTGTTTTCATCGCACCTGGTGTTCTTCCCCGGCGCCAACAGAGGTCACTCTTTAACAACTAATATCTGGTTTAGACGCCGTCCGCGGGTCATGATCTAAAACAGTGTTTTTAATACATTTGCCTGTATGATGAAACACTCATAACAATAACACTCAACACAATTGACTTACAGAACGCAGATGGGGCAGGAACCTCTCTATGTCATTCATGTCTATGCCGTCGTCCTCCTCAAAGCTGTTCTTATTCATCCTGAACGAGAGGAGGCAGGAGGGTCAGAGGGCATCGATAACCATCGGGGGGGGTGGGGTCAGTGGGTGACGGGGCGATAAACCTGCGGCTCGGCCTCACCCGTCTCTGTCGATGTGTGGCAGGTGCTTTGGCGTTCCTCGTATGTGTTTCCTGTGGAAATGGCTGAAGTCCAGTTTCTCCGGCTGCACGTCCCAACCTGCGCCTCTGCAGCCCAGGGGTCAGAGAGACACGGAGGTTAGAAGGACCCACATTCAACACACACACACATAAGCAAAGAGCAGAGAGGTCACTGAGCTGACACAGGGAGATCCCTGAGAAGACACAGACCTGTTAAAGACTTTGTGGCAGTGTGTGTGTGTGTGGAGTCTGAGACACGTGGTTGTAGAACGATCTGAATGCTTTGCTTTTATTAATCACTGATTCTGAGTGCTGGACGCACAGCGCACAGGTCTGCAAGACCCCGGGGAGGGCGGCTTGCATCATCCTGCTGTGTCGGCCGCCTCGCTCTCTGCTCTCTGCTCTCAGACGTGCCAGCGTGGCCGGAAGCTGGCATGCAGCTGTTACCATGGAAACCCATCCACCCCACTGTGTAATTGATTGTCTCGCTCATTTCCTCTCCTTTCCTTTCTTTTTTTTTCTTTTTTTTTTTTAATTGCCTCACCACCAAGTTTCAGGTCGGGCTCTTGTTAAAAGAGCTCTTGTTAAAAAAGACCCAAAGTTGGCGCTAAAAGAGATGTTTTGCCTTGCCTGATTTCAAGTGTGAAGAGTGCGTGAAGATTATTATTATAAGATATTATAAGGCAGAAGCATCTGGCCCAAGTCCTGACCTCCTTAAGTCGACAAATGGCAATATAACTGTATGAAAAACATATTTTATTGTATTTCTAAAGGAAACAGTCGAGTCTAAGTGGCATCTTTTGAAAATAAGAGTTAAGAGTTTGAGACAAAAAAAGAGACAGATGTCATGTTCTAACCTCCCGATACCCACAACAAAAGCCAGTTTTGAGGATGAAAGTTAGAGGAACAGCATCCCTGACCTAACTCACATCAAAAAGAGGGTGGCTGCAACAAACAAGCGCGCTGAGTACGAGTAAAGAGCGATGGGCTCGGGAACTCACTGCGTGTCTACAGGAGTCATATGATCGTCCGGAGGCTGTGGGAGGAATTCAGAGCCAGGGGACTGTACGACATGTCAGATTCACCAATACGTACCCGTGGGAGTCCATTGTGTTGGCAGCCCATATGTCCGTCCCCAGGATGTCAAAGGAGCCATCTCTGTTCCCGTTCTAGACGAGGGGAACGTGCCAGAAGTTACTTGCTACATTCCTCTTACGCAACGATATCGATAGGTACTTCGGTTGATTGAATTTTCATATTACAGAGATACCAAGGAAAGGTCAAGTTCCAAAAAAAAAAAAAAACACCCGTTCCTCTCCTGCCCATAATGCAATTCAGCACCCGCCCACGCTCCGGAGATTCTGGCTCCGACAACACAGTCTTGTGCCCGTCAGTGTCGATCGTGTAAAAGATAGCAGACACCCACCTTGGAGGGGCCTTTGTACTGGTTATTTCTGCCTCTGCTGCCCGAGCGCGAGCCAGAGCCCGGTCGAGAGCCCGAGCTGGGCCTGGAACCGGTGCTGCCGTTGCTGCTGTGCTCCCACTCGTCCTGCAGGAGTCGGAGGAGGAGGAGGAGGAGGAGGAGGAGGGAAGAAGAGGCCTGAGTTTTCTCCTTCAGTCAAAACTCTAATGTGCTCCAACACTCTGTGACACCGTGGTCAGGCCCAGAGGGAGCCGCGGCTACTTCCTGGACAGTCAACTACCACCGCGGCGTGACGTGTTTACGTCTGAGTTGCGGTCCGAGTAAAAGCCCAAGATAAGTCGATCGCACATATTGTGCGTTAACACCCAGCCCCGGCCTCTCTGTGAGACCGTCTGGCGTCTCTAAGTGCTTCTGTGTGCGAAATTAACTTTTCATCACTTCCAGGGTTTCCAGACAGACGAGTGCACGCTACTGCATCCCCTCACGCTTTGGAGATGTGTCATTTCACATTTACTCTCATTCTCGTTTCATTTCTCAAACAGTACACAACTGTATCATACACTGCTGCACACTACCCATACAATTCCTAGTCACATTTTGCATGTTTCCATAATAGCTTCCCGTTTCTTCGCTTCTTTTTCTTTTTCAACACAGTCCAATTGAATTAGCTGCTCTACCTAGACTCACGCGATACGGTTTCGGAAGCAGGGGAACGGAAACGAATCCGATTTCGCTGCATTGAACGTGAGCTCGCTGTGTTGATACAGACACTGAGATTTCAATTCTTCTCCGAACGCTCTCCTCTCTGAACGTCTCACACATGCTGCTCCTCCCTCACCTCTCACATCCTGGTGAATCATCCCAATGGAGCTCCTGGGAGCGATACAACTACACGTTACTGCAGACTGCACACACACACACACACATGCGCGCACACAGGCAGACACACACATACATCTCGCTGAGTAACAGAATGATAATTCATTTAGGACTATTCAATTACTGGCTTCAGCCTCACAGGATCCCATGTAAGTCATTAGGAGCACGCTGTCTGCCGCAGCCACAAGCAAACAGGCCGGGGCAGCCGTCTCTTCCGATTATCCAGTCGAGCAGCTGACGGAGACGCGGAGGCAGAGCAGAACGCACCGAGCCGGGGGCAGAGCCGTGCCGACTGGGACGCAGACTCCTTCCGACAGACCAACTCTGTTTCTTTTTTCTCCAGCCTTTGAATTCTCGAGAGTAGTGTTCCTGAGACCTGAGCGCCTGTTTAGGAGGTTAAACGACGCCTGCCCTCTCTGGGGTCCCAGCACAAGCCACCACCGCAATTAGTGGGACGCTCATTAAAGCCAACAACATCCCGCGGGCAGAGCGGAGGAGCCGCTTCTGTGGGTCGGCTGAGAGAGCCGACGTCCGGGAAGCATCGGAGAGGCGCTGTGACGCAATGTTCCAATTGATGCGAATCCCCCCGTTTGACAGTTTCCGCTCCGTGTCGACATCGATCTGGGATAAAGACGATTTAATTCCGACAGGCCGATTCCATCTCTCTATTCATTACAGCGCCTTTGATGGATCGGCGAGTGCTGCCTTGCCACACCGGCCGCTACGTCCCCCGGGCGCAGTCGTAGCTGCGCTCTCCCCGACTTCACAGCCAGTGATTACGCAACTCGTTAGACTGAGTAAAACCCAAAAACTGTGGAGTTAAGAGGACGCTGCAACGCACTGAGACATATACGCGCACACACCTGGGAGTTCAGCCCTGATCTGGGCTTTTAGTACTTTTAGGTATGTTCGCATAGTTTTGGAAACGTTCTGGGACAGCTGGCCACACACACACACACACACACACACACACACATACCCCCAAACACACGCACACAGACACAGACACTCACAGGCTTGAAGGAGCCTCTCCCCCGCGAAGACGTCCAGCTGCCGTCCTTCTTGTTGTTGCAGTCGTCCGTCCACTGGAGGACAGATGGAGAGAGGCGTACATGTCAGCCACACACGGAAAACAAAAACAAACGGGGAAAAAGACGGGGCTGTGACCTGTGGCACTTTGCCGCCGTTGTCCAGCTCCAGGTCTAGGTCGGCCTTGTCCCCCAGGAGCCCCTGCACCTGGTACTCCAGCACGTAGCTGTCGATGAAGCGCTCCAGCTCCTCGATCTCCTGCGAGCGCGTGCTCCCGGCTTCAGACGACGCGGACGCCACCGAGGAGTTCTCCATGGCAACCGGCGCTGCGATGGATGGAGGGAAGGGGAGGGGGGAGGGAGGGAGGGAGGGGAAGGGAGGGATGAGAGCGACCTGTGCAAGAAGAGAGAGAAAGGAGAGCGAGGAGTGAGTCTAGCAAGGGGAAGACGTCAAATGTCAAAACGACCAATGACGTGCGTTTTAAAAGACGCGCCGTCTCTGTAAACAATCCAATACATGCTTGTAAATTATGAAAGATTTGTGAAAACAAACATGTGAAAACATCCTAAAACATCCTAAAAAGAGAAAGGAGAAATCTGTTAAATGATGTTAGAAAGAGTCGAGGGGGGAAACAAGCATCTTACAAGAAGTTAGCAAGAAAAAGATGAAAACAAAGATGAGAAGAAAAACAATTCTGCACGAAATGAGCAGGAATAGGAAAAAAAGAGCAAAGAAAAAAACACTAAATGGATATAGAAATGCCCATTTTGATATTCTTTATGATTATGAATGAGTCGATTCCTGTTTTGCTGCCTCAGTTTCTAAAATGTGACAATTTCATGCTTCTCTCTTGTGCCATATACGATATCAAACCGAGTTATCATGGCTGAGTAAATAAACACCGACTGCATCTCAACACCGCTGTGAGACACGTGACCTCCGTGCTGTCCACACCGTCCCACACTACATGGACTACAGAGGCCTGGCATCTCCACTCAGACCATGCTGTGAAGAGCACCTCATCCCCACTGCCTCTGCTGCCACCGGGCACACACGTCTCCTTCCACCTCTTTGTTGTTTTCTCTCTCTCCCTCTATGTGTGTGGACAGTGTGTGTGTGTGTGTGTGTGTGTGTGTGTGTGTGAGGGATCACCTGACCCCTGGCTAACAGGGAAGCAGCTTCCTGCCTGCCTGTCTGTTGCTACTAAGCTCCTTTACATCATGGCTTGATCACCAGCCATGCAAAGAGGATTTATGGCCTCGGAGCACGCAGAATGGTATCTGCTGAGCCCTGGGGACTCGCTGGGGGAGCCGGGCGCGTTTGGCAGCCAAACGCTCCATCCCCGCGCCGAGCCTCGTTTCGGTTCTGACCCCGAGTCCTGAGCGCTCCAGCGACTGCTCCGATCCCACAGATGTATTTATGGGGACCGGCGGCACTAAGCAGGGTGTTGACACCAGCTGAGATCCAGAGGGAGATGCCGGGTCAGCGACAGGCCAGCACCCCTGTCGGGGCACGGAGCTGGCGGCAGAGGCAGCCTCGGGCTCCGCAACGTGTTTGCCACCGCCTCAGACCGTCTTCCTCTACATCACGGGGCCGCGGCCACCCTCTGTGTACGTTTGCGACTGTAATCTCTGCAGGCTATGCGACGGGGTCATCGCGTCCTAATCTGACCCACTGCGGTCTCTGGGGCGTAATCCATATGTGTCAATAGTATAATCCATCCATCCATTGATCCCAGGGCTTTGATTAGCCTGGTGATTTACAGGAGGCTCCAGGAGGCATCAGGGCTCAGCAGAGGACACACACACACACATATATACCTTTAGGCCCATTGTGTCTACCTCTGCACATGCAAAAGCTCAATTGAGAAGCACACACGCGCATTCAGACTTGAACGAATGCAAATTTTCAGATATGTGATTAGGAAGGTGTGGAACCAGGCTGCGGCTCCTCCATCAGGCCGACAACATCCTCCTGACAGAGCTCAACACCAGTCATTGGCACTTTTAATCATCGGTCAATCAAACCGACAGTGTCTGTGTGACACTTTTCATGCCGGACGAAGCGGGAAGCGCTTTACATGATTAAAAGAAAACAAGTAAAAACAGCCCCTCCCACACGCTCACACGCTGCCTCGGTCACAAGATACACGCTTGGAAGGAGGAAAGGCCAGCGAACAACCACAAAAGCACAATGTCAGGCTCCAAAGTATTATAGAGGCTGTAAATAAATAAATGAATGAATGAGTGGGGGAGTGTAGGTGTAGGTGGGGTATTGGGGGGTTATATAGGAAACAGAAGGAGTGACTGAAGACTAAGAATAGAAAATGGTTAAACTTTCACACCAAATGTAAGAAAAAAAAAACAGTGATCCAGGTTATACTTCCAGGGCCAGATACTGTGATGACTCTCAGTGTCTTAATAACTTAATAACTGAATAAACATGTTACTGCCCCACAGAGCAATGCATGTCAGATCTTAGCTTCACTTTGCATCCATCATTGACTTCATTAAAATAACAGGGTATTTCTGTTTCTGTACAGTGAATTAACTGGCTCTATGAACCAGGGCAGACATCCGAGCGTCACATGTATTGTAGTCTGTATTGTGTTAAATTTTCATCTCCATTGATTGTGTTCTGCCGTTGTAAACCCAGCTGAACTCCATTAACTTCTATGAATGGATGGATGGAGTTACAGTCATTCATCCATCCATTCATTCATACCATGCCGGATCTCTGCGACACTCTGATGCATGGTGCTTACAGCTCAGACTGCTCCGAGCGGACGTCCTACTCTTGCCCTTGACCTGTGGTATAGAGTTACTGCCTGAGGGGAAACTGCTGCCAGCAGCTATTGACCTGCCCATTAATGCAGCTCTGGTCTGGCTCGCCATCTTTTGTACCATGGCACATGCAGTACGTTTAGGCTCCTGTGTGACGCCGACTGAAACGGCCGTCCCACATGAAAACCATCTACATCTAAGGCAAACAGTCGTCCCGTGTCTTCCTGAGGCTGGACTCAGAGTCCAAGCGAGGGGTCACTGCAGACTTCCCGTTCTCTTTCGACGCGGTTGTTTTGGTGGGGGAGAATTAAGTTTCCCTTCCTGACTATTAGGCTATTTTGCCGTTTCTGGCACATGAGAGTCAAACAACCAAAACCGCCTTCCCACCCCTGTAGGCTGCGGAGACAGAGAGCGAGACGAGGGACAAAGAAGAGGCTTTATGTGCGGAGCGTACGTGAGAAAAACAAACACGCATCAAGGCTGCAGGCTGCTAACCAAACACAGACACCCACTCTGGAAGGTCCACGGGACATGGAGGGCTGCAAAATAGCTCCTCAAAAAGGAAAATATTCAGAAAATGTTGTGTCCCGTGATTGAACTTGTAGGAGACGTCATCTCAAGGTAGGCTGTGGAATCGGTCCCTGTACGTTTGTCACTCTGTCCTTCCTCAAACCAGATCTTTCACAAATACCCTCCTCAGGCTCTTCCTGTCTCCACCCTTTTATTGTCCCTCCTCATTTTACCAACAAAGACGTGCTGTCACACTTCCCACCCCTTTTCACCCCCTCCTCCACACCGGCTTCAGCCTGCACAGGATCTGGCAAAAAGGCGATCGATCGATAGAGGGCTTCACGTTATCAACCTCATGAAGGTGAAATCCATTCACGTTGGACTGTGCTACTGTCAACACTGACCTGAATATGTGTGCCACTCGGCGGTTCTAATGAGGCGGCTCGGATGTCTGGAAACCAGACTGGGAATACTGAATCGAGTGAATCGGGCGCTGAATTTAGAAGTGCTGAGGTCTGCGTGAGAGCTGGTGGCGCTACAGGCCAGCAGAGGCAGAGCGAGACCGTAAAATGCAAAAGCGGCAAGTGCTACAGGACGAGGAAGCTGAAGACACCATTAACGGGCCAGAGAGAGACAGAGTCGAGCAAAAAACAGCTTTCACATTTGCCTAATTAGTCATTGACTTTTATTTTGGGGGCCTGACAACACTTACACTTACTCACACTGTTTGTTTGTGTTTCTCTGTTCAGGCACAGGTTGCCTCTGGGTCAACTCTAGTTCAACAGTGGACAGCAACACCAAAACGGACCACCGACAAAAAAAACCAACCCCTGAGCCCTTCGGCTTCTGGTGTAAGTTATATAACCACCACACGGTGAGAGGCGTAATCCAGGCGACCCAAACAGAGCGGGACACGAGACCCCGTCTCCCCAGTTGGAGTCCCAAGTCCATGTTCTCACCCCATGCGGCGAGAGCTCATAATACGTCTAATCTGGTCTACTACTGACTGGCTGGATTAACCAACTCACGCTTGGGTTTAATATAATTTGGAGTAATCTATTTTCGTAGGGGGATAGCAGCTCAGTGTCTTGGAGTCCAAAGGTGTTGTTGCCATGTTTGCTAGACCGCTACGTCCAGGTACGGGAGGAAGAGGCACTGACCGAGTTAATAAATGTATACAGAACTTATCAAGTCAAAGACGCTGGGGAAATCTGTCGGGGATAGTGGACGATGGCTCGCATCGACTCATGCCCGTCAAACTGCCTCAACCCAGCCGTCCCGCTTCATATTCAACCCCTGCCGTTCTTAAAATGTGCCGTAGGAATAAAAAGGGCTCACTTTTAATCACAGTCCACATCAGAGGGGCCGCGGCTGAGGAGGCGCCACTACCAGTGGTTTGGAAGACGCGTCAATGAGTAGCGAAATGTTTACAGCTTCAGCGATGGATAAAAAGTCAAAGTAGCTCTGCGCACTTTGTTCCTCCCTTTCTGATATGGTCATGTCAATGTGCTGTCGTACAGTAAATGCACGGTCGTGTTTGCTCAGTAGCGAGATGAATGACTTGTATCTGGAGCAACAGTCCAGATACCCTCGACATGCCACTGTTGTTGGGGTGGGGGGGTGGGGGGGGGGGGGGGGGGGGGGGGGGGGGGGGGCATGAGCATGTGTACGGGTGCGCACCCTTGAAACAATAGTGCCATTGTCCCAGTATGCCACTGTAGTGACCTAATGGGAGAGGACTGGGCTTGTGCAGTTCTGTAGAGCCTGTTGGGACAATGGCCAGACAATGCTACTCTGTCCAGATCTATACACACACACACACAGGCATATATGTACAACTGTGAGGCTTCAAAACATGTATGGAGAGTATGTGGAAGACCCGAGGCCTCAGAGCCAAGCAGAAACAAAGGTGAAAGAGGCACCAAAGGTGAGCCCACAACAGAGCTGTGGGTATTGCTGGTTGAATACATGGGGATGATGACAAAAACAAGCCACTGT
The DNA here is from genome assembly GCA_029224185.1 of Karalla daura. Classification (NCBI taxonomy): domain Eukaryota; kingdom Metazoa; phylum Chordata; class Actinopteri; order Chaetodontiformes; family Leiognathidae; genus Karalla; species Karalla daura. Next base: position 8,560,867 of record CM055201.1, read on the forward strand.
GGGAACAAAGGGCTGGGCTATGCAAAGAGGACAATCGTCAACAAGTCTTGCAATTTCTAAAAAAGAAAAAGCACGAGTTGTGTAATTTGCTACTCTGCGTTCCTGCGCTAATCCAAGCCCCGATATCTCTGCTCTTATAAAGCTGATTTCCCAAAGCGTGACTCGTGATTTCCTCTCATTTCCTCTCCCCTCGCTACCCCTCAGCCACCTCGGTGAGCGGCAGCTCCCACAGAAACCGGGCTACGCAGGCTGACTCAGGCTGTTCCAGTTTTCTGCAGGCTACTCCCACTCCCACTGTTCCATACAGCTGGGTTCACTCCTCCTCCTCCTCCTCCTCCTCCTCCTCCTCCTCCATCCTTTCTCTGCATGCGCATAACTCTGTGTGTCACAGTCCCAAACACCCGCCCCTCACCAGGGGCAGAGTTTTGATGCTGCTCTTCAGCCCGTTTTTCTATACATGTCACACGGTTAGCGCTCTCATTCATCCAGAGGGTCCTCACAGCAGTGCAGCAGTTAGATGAGCTGGGACCGCAGAGCACCACGTAATGGCACTGCACCTACAGCTCTGATGGCCTAAATAAGTCTGCTTCAGGCTGACTTTAACTACAACCACTCTCCAGGACTTTTTCCTAGCCATTCCACAGCATGATGGACAAGTTGACACGCGTTTGACAGTTGCATTTACCCAGATTTCTGAAAGTGTATTCCTCTCCCATCCCCCCAGAAGTCAAAAAAAGAAATCTCTGACAAGCTTATAAATTACGACAAAGTTACAGACTGCACATGTGCAAACCATACTCAACCAGCTGTGCTCTAATTGCAGGATGGATAAGCAGTTATTTTCCAGGGAAACTCAAGTATTTCCAGGACATTTAAAACCTTCTCCCTAAAATTTCAGTGCATTTTCCATGACTGGCCGCTCATTTTCCAGTTTTCCCGGACACGTGAGGACTCTGGACTGTGATTTATCACAAGTGAGATCACTGATTCACGAGTGACTCCACGCAAACACTCTTTTATTTTTCTTACCATCCGTTCTATTCGATTGCATTTCTGTTATTTGAGGAGCAGCTCCAATTTCCCTCCAGCAAGCTATGCAGTCTCCAAATAACAAAGCTAGATAAAAAAAACACTTTGAACCAAATATGAATGAGACGAAACAGCACATCAGTAGTAGTTTTCAGCGAAAATACTGACCGGTACAACTACAAAAACCTTGCCCTTTACAGAATTACACAGTTGCATAAATGTTGAGCGGTTTGTCACAGAGCCTCCCATATGAAATATCCTGCAAGTCCAGGCAAACATCTGACGCACCTAAGTACACATAAACGTGCCGGGTCACACACGAGGTGCACCCGGACGACGGGACGGACGAGTAAAAATGGCCACGATGTGTGACATTTGTCGACATTTAGTCCATTGGAAATCGATCTACACGTGCTTGACCGCACTGTGGTCGAAGAAGGTGAAAAAAAAAGCTGACAAATGACTTCACCAGTCAGGGCAGACTTCAGTTGGCCTGGTGAAACGATGACGAGACACTCGCCGAACCTGACCCGCGACTCCTGCAGCTCCTGATGCGGGGGCATGTGTCTCTGCATGTGGCGAGCCACTGCGAACCTTCAATCCAGGCTGCGTGTGAGCGAATACGATGCAACCTGCATCGATCCCCACAACACGGCCACCAGAGCCGGGACGCCGAGGAGCAACACGCGCTTTCAAAGCAACGAGAAGAAGGACAATGTCGGAGACATTGAGAGCTCGGAGTGAATGCATTACTGCCTCATTCGGCTCCTTATCAGTTCTTTGAGCCATTGTTCGCAGTGATGCCGTTTGTCTGCGTCGCGAGCGAGATAAAGCCTCAGGTCTCAGCCGGGCCGGGAGCTGTGCGACTTGCGATGACACGCTAACGTTTCTTTACTTGACTAAAGTCAGTGATCCAATCAGTGTGTGAGCGGCAGGAATCCCAGGAATGTTACAAGCGAGCGGGACTTCAGTGGGAACCAAGAGCACCGGTGCGGCGCTCCTACAGGGGAGACCGGTTGGATACATGAGTTTCTTACGCCGTTTCGTGATAATGACAGGTATTTGTCACGATTAACGCGTAAATATAATAACACAAACATCCCAGTTATGCTGCCATCTGCCTCCTTCCAAACAGTGCGTCCAGTCAGATGACTTGCTCATTTTTTCACGCATTATTACATCACGGCCACAAAGTCCTAATCTTCCCACATTATCAACTTGTGGCCACATTGTGGGATCCTGCTGTCACATGTTTTTCTGTTGTGGTTCTGGCCGCTCAGTGTTTTCTTTTCTAACCGGGTAAGGTACAATGGTGCCACGTATGCTACTTATCCCGCGCTTGCCTTTCAATTTTCAATGACTTTTTCCATGTTGTTTCTGCTATGTCCAGCAAATAAGATAAGTGTAAAACCTGTGTCTCCTGCTACTAGAAATATCTATCACATCCAGAGCTCCCTATGAACCTTCCAGGCTCCTGTCATTACATCATCAGTTACACAGGGATGGGTTTATTGCAACCCAGCACATCCACCATATCTCAGGCCTGTCCCCGCTTGTTGTAATCAGCTGGAGAGCCACCTGTGTAAGTAAACAAGTACCTGTGAGAACAGAACTGCAGTTGTGATCAATGGTGACAGGTCTCATATTAGCCCTAGGTGTAACGCTTACATCCGTGGATCGGAATCCCCCCTGAAGCCTACATATCGCAGCAACCTCATCTGGGATCAAGTTTGGCAGGGCCGGTAGACCATTGTGTCCCACGGTGAGCTCATGGAGCAGAAAAGGCAAAAGCTTGTGGGATTCCAGACTTCCAGTGGGAGCACAGACAGTGAAACCAGGACCTGTCAATCCATCCTCCCTAACTTGTAATCAGAAAAGTTAGCACAGTGAAAACTGCAGAGAACAGGCCATCTCCACACAGAGATGGCAGGGACATCTTGCGATGAGACAACACTAACCAGTGCTCCAGGATGTGTCCCCATGTGTCCCATATCAATGTGTGCAACACAGTGATTCATAGTTTCCAATAACTATCTGAAGGTCACATCTGTATTGTAACAGTCAGGCATCTTAGACGTCTGCTGATGCAGTTCTACACACTGAGCCCTGTGTGAATGGTTAAAGCTACTGGTTGAACACCTGTTGACAGCGTACGGTACCCCCTCCCACCAAAGTATGAATGGGTGTCTATCCATTCATTCATGATCGTACAGGTTTTGGGCCGCTACCATGTGATGGGGGTCTGCTGGTGCCCATCTCCAGCATGGCACACACACATTCCCTCTCACACTCACACTAAGGGACAGTTTGGAGTCTACAGTCTTCTGGGACTGCGAGAGGAAACTGGAGCAAATGGAGGTATACCAGTGCAAGCTACACGCAGACAGGCCCTCATCATGTCACGAGCAGCCCGTTTCCCACAGACAGCTGTGATCCAGTCTTTTGTTGTGGGGGGGGGGGGGGGGGTCAGCAGCTGAGCCACGCTGCTAGACCGCACCAGGATCGAACCCTTCCTCCTCTGCGCCCCTGCGTCGCCTTGTGCCACATCAAAAGGTGAACATGGAGATTCAATCATTACCCCCACCAACAACAACAACAACACCACCACCACCTCCCAGACACACTATACCACGCTATACGCTGTAACCACGCCCATGCTTGTCTGGGATGCTAACGTGGTGTGTGTCGGCTAGCCCGGGCGCCGCTTCATCTGTCCTGGGCAGCAGATCGCCATGCAGACACGTTGTCCGGCCGGGAGACACGGTGACATCTTCGCATCTGGAGGCTCCTGCGCCGCACCTCGCGTCCGCGCAGCGCCGGCGACAATGGTGACGCAAGATTTGCGGCTAACAACCCCCGGCTAACATTAGCCGGCTCTTAAGACCCAACAGTAAACAAGCAGGCCAAGCGAGGACTTAAAAGCAGCCCTGTTCCAACGCATTGGCCCGAGCTGCAGGGGCAACAGGTCTCACAGGACGCGCGGCTAGCAGTGAATTCCCGGCGCATCCCAATTAGAGACTGTAGACCCGGTCTGCAATCTCTCTGGAATCTCCAGCTGGCTGTTCCGAAGTGGGATAAATCCTTACCCGAAGTTAGGATCTGCCTGTCGGGGAGTCCCGGAGCACCTCCTGGAGTCAGATCCGCCGTGTCATGGGTGCGTTTCTCCCTAAAAAAAGAGGAGTCGTGAAGAGAGAGGGGGGGGGAGAGTAGGATTAGCCTTCCGCTGCTGGTTGACTCCGACGTCCCGGGCTGAGGGGAAAAGGGAATGCAGGAATGTGACGTCCGGTCCGGTCTGCTGGAAGAGGTGACACGTGGGTTCTGCGGTGAGGGATCATGGGAAACGGAGTCCGCTGTGGCTGGAGGGAGAGTTTGTTATTAGCCGGTCTGTTTGTCTTGTCAGCCGAGTGTTAGTTTAGGAGATAAGTTCGATAAGGGATAAGCCATTGACTGCAATAAAATGGGATAGGGCATCTTATCCACCGACACACAACTCAGTGAATCTTTGTATGTAAATCCACTGTCACAGAGATTTTGTTTTATTTGTCACGTACAAATGTACACACGCAGTGGAACGTTTTAGACCAAACTGTTGGTGCAAAGCAACCAAAGGAAATAAGATAAGAATGTAAAAATATGCATAAAGGTTTTCTCTGTATATATTGCCTTGTGTTATTATCAAGTGTTATCAATATACATCATTATCAACTAAGAAGGTATTTCTTCAAGGTAATTCAAGTTTCAGCCTATCACAGCATAGTTTAGAGGTATTCAGAGGTAGACAATTGTATTCAAATACTCTTTGATAAATTAGATCGGATTCAATTTGTTAATAAAGCTCTGAATGTACAGGTGTATTTCAGGTCTGCCCACATCAGCAAGACCATAGCGATCTCAGGTGGACATTGGTCTGTCTACAGGGATCGGGTCCTGAAATGCTTGAATGGTACTTAGAAAACAATCTGGCTCTGAACACCACTAAAAGACAGGAGATCATTCTGGATTCCTGGAAGCACAGGCCGGATCCGGTCCTGCCTCCACACCAATGGGGCGTTGCCCGGAGAGGACTGTGTGGACTGCAAACACCGTAGCTGTCATGAAGAAGGCTTAGTAGCGTCCCCACTTCCTGAGTACAGTGAGGAGCTGCTGGTGATCCTCTACCGCTCCACCTTTGAGAGAATGCAAACATACTGCATGTCAATGTCTTTCTCCCACTGCACTGAGACAGACTTTTCAGAGTGGTCACACTGGTGCAGAAGATCATCAGCTGCCCTGGCCCCTCCCTGAAAGTCATCAGCACAGCAACACAGCTGAGAAAACCATCAAGGGCAACACTCCCACCCTGGTTCCCACCTGTTTGACCTGTTGCCCTCTGGCAGGCACTACAGGTCCATCTGAACCAGGACAGACAGGCTCAGAGAGAGCTTCTGCCCACAAGCTATCACAACCCTAAACAAGCCCCACTCCCATCTTTAAACACCATGTTTACTATTGTTTTGGTGTCTGTTATACAACAATCTGCTGCATAATTGTTGTTTGCTATGCAAACACCATAGTTTTGTAATGCAATTTGGTTGTACCTGTAGCATTCTTGTACAATGATAACAAAATCTTTCTAATCTATTCTACATAACCCAAAATTCATGCCTCACACTATTTATTTATATTTTATTATATATTTTATTTAACAGAAATAATTATTTACCACAAAGGAGTAGCCTAAATTGTTCTGAAATCCTGTTTGATTCATTCATAAATTTGTATTCGAGAGTTGGTAAAATCTAACCAATTTAGAATAATAAATTGCAAGACTATCTTTTTGATTTTAATTTGTAAAACAACAAAGATCAGATGATTTATTCATGAAGCAAACTTAGAACTAAAATTTTTGACTAAAATGCTGAACAATATCAACACCATAAAGTGAACAAAAGAAAGAACAAAAAACCTATTCTAAGTTAATAGCTAAACATGGATCGCATAAATATCAGTCATAGGGCGAGTTGTACATGTATAAAGTATCATACAAACATATTTACCAAACTGGATGAAAAATTGTCTTTTAAAATCTGTGCATATGTTCTTAAATAGATTTGATTCAACAGTTTATACTCTAGAACCTTTCTGCATCAGCATTAAAGTAAACAAAGACCACAGCCGCAGGAGTAGATACTGTAGTCTCTGTTTTGTTTATTGACTTGCGGTAATACCTCTATTTGTTTTGTATTTGCGGAGCTCTGAATCCAGTTTTACAGGTATAATGGGCTTGAAACCTTTTCAAGGGAGCTTTTGGTGATTTGTGACCAAGTAACATTGTTACTCGGCTCAGAGTGCACAGGAGGTGAAAGGATCTGGCAGATCTGACACTTTAAAACAATGAACTGGACTACACACGTGATGCTGACTGGCTCCAAACAAGAACTTCAATGCCCGTCATAGTGCACGTCTTTTCAATATACTCACGCCCCCTTGTGGACGGCCGTGCAAAAGCAGCTGTCTATTTTTACGTGTGTGTGGTTGGGGAGCTGTGTGGATGTGTGGAGCAAATACCACTAAGATTTCTCAGGGTCCTCAGACGGCATGGCAGACATCTGGAGCACAGATTGACTAAGAGATCAGACCTGCATGCAAAGATGACACAGCTCCTTGTCATCAACTACAACTACCCAGAAAACAGACAGGAAACTGGGAAAAAAGAGAAAAAGAAATGCTCTGGACTCAAGAGTAAAAGGCGGCCAGATATGTCTGAAAGTGGACCAGACTGGTGGCAGAGTGAAAAGCGCTCCAGATGGCTCCAGAATATGTTCGCCACCACAGTCAGAGGCTAATTAACTGCCATGGTGTGATGGAGACTCCAGCAGGTTGCTACACCCCCCACCCCCTTCCTGCTCCTCAACTTCTTTCGTCTCCTTTTCCTCCCCACTCCCTCGCCCAGTTCTATCCTTAGTCGGCCCATAATTACTTTGTTGTCCTCCTCACATCACCCGCAGCACCGCCCGCCACTCAACCTCCCCATGCTGCGGTGCGTTTTCTCCAACGCAGATGCTCCGTTTTTCCCTGTCATCTCGCTGCTCAGGCACACACACACACACAACAGCTCCTTTTGTTTTTGACACGAGTCTGAGGAAGGTAAAACCTTTGATGTGCTGTCAAAACAAAACCGTCAGAGCGCTAGAACTACTTGTGCAGTAAAAGTAAAATAAGTCACTCCGTGTCTAGGGCTGGATTTGAAGAGTCAGGTGAACCGCAAGATGAGTGTGAAACCGAGGTGTAAAACTTAGTAAGATCCAAAGTAATTTGCACTGTTGCCAAGGAAACTATAACCTTGAGTTGCTATATAATTTCATTGTTCTAAAAATGTCAGCACTTATTGCATCTCACACAATACTTTACAAAGACAAACCCATTACCATGATCCATTTATTTCACATTTTATGGGTTTGATTATAGACAAAGACTTAGAGGAGTCCAACCATCCATTCCTACCTGCTGTGTGCTTTAATGGTGTCACTGGGGTCTGCCGGTGCCTTTCTCCAGCACACACAGGGTGAGGAAGAAAGGGAATACACCCTGGACAGGTCTCCAGAGCATCTCAAGACTGACACGCACTCACATCATTCATTCGAATCTAGTGACAATTCAGAGTCTTTAATCAATCAATCATGTTGTTTAGACTGTGGGAGGAAACCTGCTGCAGACTGAGCCTGTACAGTACATGGGTACCACCTGAACATAAATTGTTACAGCTTTCAATGTGTGTTTAACCGGGAATGTATTGAATGTCAATGTAACAGGGCAAACAAACTGTAGATTGCATTAATTTATTCACAAACACAAATGGCCTCTTAGTTAAAATAATCTTTATAATCTCTCAATGCTTTGTTTGCATGTTCTCCCTGCCTCTACATAGGTGGTCTTCAGGTACTCTTGTTTCCTCCCACAGTCCAATGATAGGCATGTTTAGTTCGATTGGAGACTTTAAATTGCTTCTAGGTGAGTGTAAGTGTGTGCGTGCGCGTGTGTGTGTGTGTGTGTGTGTGTGTGTATGTGTGTATGTGTGTGTGTGAGATCTGTGATGGACTGTCGACCTGTCCAGGGTGTATTCCCTGTGTACAGGAGACCTCTGTGACACCATAAGGCTAAAGTGGGTAAGATAATGGATGGATAAATCACGTTAAGTTTATTTTAATACTTTTCCTTCTGCTAAAGTGGATTTTTGCAGCGAATGCCAGTTTTACTGCCGGTTTGAGGGTGGTACTGTAAACTCTGCGGAGTGAGTGAAAAAAAAAAAAAAAGAGCAAAGGCTGAGGCTGGCTGTGCTCCTCAGGTCTCCATGCACAAAGCTGAGTCCCCACCAGAGGGATGGTACCAAGGCACCAATTAGCAGTGGAGAGGGCGCATGATGATATTTCCGTGTGCTTGTGGCCTGGGCAACTCCGTCTGTGTGTTATAAAAGGCAAAACCATAAACATGGAATTAGACAGTACGGGCCCCACAGCTCTTAAGGTCACAGACTCTCCCCTCCTGCAGCTTGTGAGAGCAACGCTACGGTACAAACAACTCTGGCCAGGGAGCTGTTGTCACCGTATGTGCAGGTCTTATAACAGGGCGTTGGATTGTCTGTGTTTGTGTAGCGCGGGGCCACCGGCCCCCGGTGCGGTTCTGCTCTTTTGCTGTCAGGTCGAACAGGCGCAGGAGATAGGTGTGGGAGAGAGATCACTGCAATCCAGATAGAGAGGAACAAAGTGGGTGGAAGTGACTGAACATCTCTTTGTGTGGGACACACACAGGCTCACACATGCACGCACACATTAACACTCAGACAAATAAACACACTGGACTTGGCCGGGGTTCAATTTGTTGAGTAACAAAAACACGATAGCTTTCTAACCAGCAGGTGGGGGCAGTAGACAGATCATAGGACTGCTGTACACCGAGCAGCGCTATTATAATGTGCTGCAAGTCATGGATCTAACCCAGGGTGAACTACATGTACAGCACACAGAGTGGAACAAAAATCATGACACGCAAGGCAACATGAATGCAGCACTGTTGTGCAATGGATTATATAAACTCCCGTGACAGATATATGAGATTATAAAGATAATATAAGAACATTTGTTGACATAACTAAACGAGAGGACATGATTGAGTATTTACATGTATCCATCTATTATTGTACCTATTTGTACCCAGTAATACCAAACATGGTGAAAAGGTTGATAAATATTTGTGTTAATCTGGGTCCATGATTTTAATTCTGTTTTTTATATATGAATGCCAAAACTCCTTGAATGTAGGACTCTACGTGCTCTATTACTCAGTCTCCTGTTTATGCTCTTGGTTAATTCACAATAAGTCTATAAAGTACAGCATCCTGTAACATTTTTTTAAAAATTCTGATATTTTCCCAAAACCACTATCTGGCAGTCAGCTTTTTATATATATCTAGAATGTCTAAACTGATGAATCAGTTCATGATCAAACATACTGGAACTGAACTGCCTTACTAACAGACTGATCGGCATAAGTCATTTGAGACCTTTTTTTGTTTTGGTGCCCTTTTCAGACATTTGCGCAGAAGAGGTCATGTTTTAAAGAAGGGAGGGGCGGGTTTAAACTCAGATTTAGGGATTATTGAAGTTTAGAGCTATTTCTCATATAAAAATAGATCAAACCAGTTTATTTGCTCATTACTTCGCCCTTCAGTCTCTCTCTCTCTCTCTCTTCAGGAGCAGAGGTCCCCCCACCCCCACCCCCACCCCCTCCTCCTCCTCTCTGTCCCCTGCAGCCTGACACTCCCCCTGCCGCTGAGCTGCGGTAGAGCGTGGACGGTCTGAGGAGTGCGTTGACAGCTCCGGGCTGTGTGTGCCTGCCCGCATGTATGGTGAGCACCCGTTGAGTAGGTGGGTCTGCTGGAAGGGAGTGGGTGAGGTGGGAAAGGGGCAGATGGAACACAGAAGGAAGTTCACCAGCGACACGTAGTGTGTGTCAGAAAGTGGAGAGGGACGAAGAGGGAGGGGTTCAGAGAGAGAGAGAGAGAGAGAGAGAGAGAGAGAGGAGGAGAATGAGGGGACAGAGATGCAGGGAGACAGGCTGGAGACGGGTGGCGAGAGGCTGAAGGGAGGGGGGAGGGCGGAGTAAAAGGATGGAGAGGGGAGTAGAAAAGGTGAGAGAAGTGTCAGGGACCAGAGGGAGAGGTGAGAGAGAAGGGATGAGCAGCGGGGGTAGGACGGAGGGTGACAGGTAGGGGTGGAGGACGGAGGGGGGTGATAATGATGTCAGGTGCAGGTGGGCACTGTGGACAGGAGGACAGTGGATGGACGGAGAACGAGGGGGAGGTGTGCTTCTGTGACCTTCAACAATAGTTTGATCCACAGAAATGTTCTTAAGGAAGATTTTATTTGTGGATCTTTGTCGATGATTACATGATACATTCTATCCATCGTGGCTCTGTACCTCGGTGGTGTTGTGGGGGGTCAGCTGGTACCCATCTCCAGGACACACAGGACGAAGGCAGGGACAGATACACACACCATTCTCTCACTCTCACACCTCTCCACTCGAGCTAAACAAGCAAGTCTATGGACTGTGGGAGGAAACACAGAGCACTTGCAGAAAGGCCCTTCTGCAACCGAGGCCTTTCTAGCTATCAGGTGACATACATATTCTCAACAAGCTTTTATTTGTGCATTTTATACACAATAAATATACAATAGAGTAGTCCTGAACTCTACCGCCATGATCGCAATGTCCAGAGTAAGATCCATTGGCCTTTAAACCCTAAACATTTTATTCCAAGGACTGACTTAAGCCTATATAAATTTTGTTTTTGATATAGTAAAACAAGGTTATAATTTCCCTGACTGAGTCACAGCCTGCAGATATTGTACCATGAAAAAAAAGACAGAGCAAAACCACAATGGTTTGTGAGTTGTGTTTCTTTTTTTGTTCCTCAAAAGTAATTTTCTGGCACTATAAATAGAGAGAGAGAGAAAATCATATGCATTAAATGCAGTTAATGCACATATTAAAGATCCCCTCTGGGCATAGTTTGAAAATACATTAAACATTAACTATGATTAAACTTAAGCATGTCAAAATACACTGTGGATTAGTGTAATTAGTGTTCCTCACAAAAAACGAAATCAACAATTCTTCTCGATCTCCCTGACTGGTAAAATCAATATCATTGAGTATTGTCATCTCATAGCCCCTGTTCTTGGTGTACAGTACATACTGTATATGCACTGTTGTACGCTTTGAGTTAAGCTCAGAGCGACAAATGACTGTGAAATATTAAACAGTGTCTTCACAGTGAAGCTCAAATATCGTTGTCCATGAGGTTGACCCCACATGCTCAGACTCAAGAAAACTTAAAGTGCATATGTAATCATAAACACCCCGCAGATCTGTTTTCTCCCCAAACTCAAAAAACAGACACAACCCAACAACGACGTCATGCGTTTCTCTAACTCTATTAAACCGACTGGTTTTGTCTGAACATTTGTGACAGATGACGATGACATGTTCAGTTTGCGTCAGCCCTCAGGGATTTTTCATTATCCCCCGGGTCACTACGCAGCCAGTTTACCAAGTCTAGTCTCTCCTTTTTTTTTATGGGCTACTCAGGGACATTATGCTGTCTGGGCATGAGTAAGAGCTGGAGTCATTTCATTTTTTAAGACCAAGAGAAAAAAAGAAATGTGTGGAATTACTTTTGATTGTTGTAGCATGTCCAAGGTTATTTTGACCTCCTTTGGAATTTGCTAATTTGGCCAAGTTTATGTGTACAGTATAAGTAATAATTCTGACCTCACGTATTGAATTATATATTAACACTGCACATATAGATTGTCCCTATGAATCATCTTTAGAAATCGGCCTTTCACACAGTCTCTTTACCCTTGACTACTGTTATGAATGCTTTGAATTTTGAAAAATAAGTACGCTCTGTCTTACAGTATCTTGCTTTCCCAGGCATATTTCTTTGCGTAATGTGGCTACATGGTTTCACATTTACCCCTTTCCTTGTGTGTATGGGCGTGTGCGTCTGAGGACATGTGTGTGCGTCTGTGTGTGTGTGTGTGTGTGTGTGTGTGTGTGTGTGTGTGTGTGTGTGTGTGTGTGTGTGTGTGTGTGTGTGTGTGGAGCAGGAGAGCTCCAACCAGGGGTGTTAAAAATGAAATCTCAGCCCACTGACTGACCTTGTCTGAACTGTACAGTGTGCACAGTGATAGCATGAGGTGCCTTCAGGTCAGAATAGGGTGTTAAAATTAGCCAACATAACATCTGTGTGTGTGTGTGTGTGTGCCCGCTTCTTTGTGTCTTGTCCGGGAGGGTGGGGGGGTGGGGTGAAAAGGAATTGAAAAGGAGTATGTCTGGTTGTGCTGTGTTCATGTCCAGCCAAACTACATCCCACACAAGGCTGAGAGACTGTGGGCTCCTCTAGACCTTTTTTTTTCTTTTCTTTTCTTTTTTTTTTAATTAAAACTCCTTACTTTTTTTCTGGATACGTGCATGTGAGAGAGGGTTAGGCGTGTGCATGTGTAATAGCAGCAGTCATCTTAACGCACTGGGCTCTTATGGATGTTGGAGTATATTAATTTCCTGGTCGTCTCAGCTGTCACCACTGAGGTCATAATTGCGCAGTCTATTAATGTAACTGAACTTGACAATTAAAATAAAAGTAAATAGTATCAGAATGTATCAGAGCTGATATACAGTAATAGCTATTAATTAAAAGATCAAGCGCCCAGCACATTTTGTGTCTTCACTCAAACCATCAATCAGCCGTTGCATCAAATACCACATCATCTTTTACCGCTCTTCTGTTTCATCACTCTCTTTGCAAGAGCAGCTATCAATTATTTCAAAACAACTCCATATTTATTTATGGGAACTAAACCTGTTTACTGAGGTTAATAAAAGTTACAGATCAAGCTCGTCAGATGTTCATGTTCATTTGCATAATAAACTTTCTCAGGTGAGCTCTGGCAGCTGAGAGTTGCTATGGTAGTCACTTCAATTTATCCTTAGTTACTGAGATCTGAGCTATATTTAAAGCCGTCTCTGCGTCAATGTAAGTCATACGTGTCTCTTTAGAGCCAATTAAATATGTTTAAAAGTTAAGTTTAAGTTTTAAACTTAGTTGAAGTGCTTTTCAGTTGAGTGTGCATTACAATCACCTAACATCCTCAGATTAATCAAATGCTATTGAGAGTGTGAAGGACCCTACAGTGTTCAGTATTATATGGATTTAAAGAAAATTTTGAATACATTCTGATTAATATGTAAAAACATCAATATGTTTTAAACTAGTAGATGAAACTGTCATACATAGAGAGAAAACTGGAGTAGCTACTTCCCCATCATGAAAAAGAACATGAATAAAGCTTGTGAAATTGTGAAGATGCTGTATGAATGAATTACGAAACTGCCTGAACACCCAAAAATGAAAATAATAGAAAAATAGTATAATTGAGGTTTTAATAAAATAAATGTAAACTCTCCTAGCAAGGCGACAGCTACACAGCTGGCACGGGCAGCAGCTAGCAAACATCAACATGCAATAATTCTCTTCTGTACATATTTTTATGTGACTGTGACATAAAGGACATCAGTTAGTATACGTGTTGGGATTCAATAACAATTGTTTTCAACTGATACTGTTGCATTGAAATTTCTCACGTTATTTATTTGTTCTTCTAATGTCAAACACTTTGAAATTCCACATAAGATTCACAGCCGCTATTATTAAGTCTGGACAAAGCCTGAATTAAGCTCTGAAGTGCCTGCGGGGCGTTACCCCAAATTCAGACCCCTAATAACAGCCCTGCAAAGACCAGTGAAGTGTGCGAGAGGTGAAGTGTGTGTGTGTGTGTGTGTGTGTGTGTGTGTGTGTGTGTGTGTGTGTGTCTGTGGTCGGCCTGTGGCTGTTATGGTGAGGGGAAGTTGGGGGCTGCACTGTAACTCTGGCTAAAGATGTTATCGTGAGTACAAAGTCCCCAGGACAGTAACACATGGTGGTTTGTGGGTCATGTGTGCAGTCGTGGGTATAGGTTTCTTTTTATGGTGGACGAAATGTACAAAAAAAAAAAAAGAAAACAGCAGCGTCCCATTTGTGCTTTGTAAAGGAAGAAGTGAACACACACTGACACGACACAAGCAATCTGATTGGTGTTTATTGCCAATAATCATTTGGACAGTATCTGTGTGTGTGTGTGTTTATTGTGTGTGTGTGTGTGTGTGTGTGTGTGTGTGTGTGTGTGTGTGTGTGTGTGTGTGTGTGAGCGTGACTCATGCTGGAACATGCCTGTGTTTCAGATTTTTGAGTTTTCTAGTCAGTCACGTTCTGTTTGTTGGCAGAAGGGGCCGCTTCATCATCACCATCACGAATACACACACACACACACACACACACACACAAACATACAAACACAGTTGTCAGGTTTAGATTAGGCCACACGCACTGTATACTTTCACCACACGCAGTGAAGAGGTGTCATTGAGACTCCTCGAGACACGGTCCACCTGACAACACAGTAAAAGGCTGTGAGCTGAGAACTAGCATTTTATCCTTTACAGTCTGTTTAATTATTTGTGCACCTACACAAATTTGTGCCACACTTACAGACTATGCCAGGGGAGATAACATATCCGACTGTAGACTTTATTTTTCACTATATTTAAGGCATTCACATTGTACTTCTCATTCTATGTTGAATTCCTGACAAAGGCCAAGTTAGTACGTTGTGTATGACTCCTTGTTAAGAGCTGTATCCACAATACCACAATACAAAGCTGATGGGTCAGTTATAATTCACGCCGAATAAAACGTATTTTCCCTGTTCCCCCATTATCGAAAGACTTGCATAACTCTGCTCCTCTGTGGCAAAAGCTGGACAAACAAAACCAAATCTATCTTCACGATGACCACACCAAAAAAAAGACGTTGCCGTGAGTGGTTGCACCTCTGGGGGAGGGGGAGGGGGGCAGGGCCATCCTCATAAAATCTGAGAAATGCTTTTAGATTGTGAGTGACGCACTGAAATATTTCCTCCACTCGGGGGTTTGCGGAGAGTGTTTTTAATTCGCAGTTAACCGTGTGGCTGCAGGCCGAGTGGCCACTGCGGTGGCGAGGCAGCAGTCAAGAGTCCCTTTTTTCATGACCTGTTTGGGTGAGGAGCTCTGCTGACACACAACCGACATTTATGTGCATACAAATACACTCGTGCTCGGACACGCCCATACATGTGCACACACACACACACACACACACATACTGTATGACGCACACAGGGGCACACCACTTCATAATAACCAAATGTGTGCGTAAATGTGCACATAAATATACTTTGAATTCAATGTATGCATTAGGTGTATAGAAGCACGCATGGATGCCCGCGCCCCCAGCACACACGTATACGCTGCAGACACACACACGCACACACACACACATGCACACAATGCAGACACACGCACAGTATTTATTCTAAGAGTGTATCCCTCCCTGATGACCGGTTAGGGTAAGGAGTGCTGCCGGCGAAGCGGACCAATCCAAGTCATCCTACAGTTGATTTACTGTCCCACCACCAGTCCACTACCGTATAATTATCTTCACACACACACACACACACATACACATTGAGACACACAGGGGCGCAAAATTACACATACGTAATTACACACACATCTATAGTGCTCATGCACGGATCTGCCATTCACTCATATGGATAAAAGTGGATAAAACGTGTAAGACAGGGTTGAAAAAATAAACAAGAAACAACACAGAGGAAAAACATGGCTGCACCACTGACACAAAATCCTTGTTGTTCTTTTCTATTCTGACTGACAGGCTGTGATTATTGTTGCTGTGTGTGTGTGTGTCTGAATTCAAATGAAAAATAAACTCTTCATTATTTTCCTTTTTTTTCTCGTCTATTTTTTAAGCGTGCCTGGATAGAACAGGAATATTTTTTTTTTGTCTAAGCTCAATATCTAATCGATAACAATATTTTATGTATGTTTATCTGCTTAGCTCCATATTCAGACATAGTTGCTTTCAAATTCAGATAAAAATGGAAATGGGAGATGACTCATGGAAGAAAGCAGCAAAGAAACTGGACGCACACAGAAAGTGTGAAATTTAGCCACTACTGAAATTCATGCATCTCTGAATTTAAGGCATTTTATTGTTTCATTTATTCTGAACCATTATTGTGATTTCCCCTGTTTATATTTATATAGGTTAAGCTAAGGCTGATGTTCAGTTTTCCCAAATTAACAAATGAAACGTCTAAATATGAAAAATGTAGCGACTCACACAGGTTTGAAAATCCAGACACCAAAATAGACACAAAAAGATTTTTTTTTTTAAATTATATTTGAGCGTCTTGGGCACGAGCCTCTTAGAAATGAACAAATAATTCCCAAACAAGGTCATTTCTATAGAAACCAGAGAGATAAATGCTGCTGTCACAGGTGCATGTAGCCTCTCCAAGGATGCACTCTGGGAGGCTGGCTGGAGACACAGACCGGGTTGTTCTCGAGCGCGAGTAAAATGCGGCATGTTCTCGCTCCTACACATGTGTATTTCTATACGTTTATAATTTACCTAAAGTTTCACCATCTCTAATATTGCTGCAAAACGGCTCCTCCAGTGTAGCCGCTCACCCTTCCTCTCATGTAATTTTGCCCTTGTCCTCGGCTGAGCCTGCCTGCCTGCCTGCCTGCCTGCCTCCCTGCTCCAGTCCGATTTGTCACTCTCAAACCTGCAATTGTATTCAAGGCCAAATATAGGGGTGGGAATGCTAGGGTGGGCTGCCTATGTGTCACACAACAAAGCTTCGCACAAGGGTGTAGCCCTCTCCCTTACATCCTCCCACCTAACCGCCCGGCATGGCCAAGTTGTTTGCATGGAAACGCGTCTGTGTCTGTGTGTGAGTGTGTGTGCGTGTGTGCACGTCTGTGTCTGTGTGTGAGTGTGTGTGCACGTGTGTGTGTGTGTGTGCAGTGAGGTCCAAGCTCTCCCCACCCTCCGCTCCTCTGGTGAGGCAGAGAGATTACTCCCTCCTCCCTCCCTCCACTCTCGCTGCTTTATTTGGAGTGTTTCTCAGAGATTCGTGTCCTGTCACTCCTTCTGTCTGCGGTGTTGACCTTCATCGTCTCTATTTGTCTCAATCTGTCCCCGCTCTTCCTCTCCATCTCTCTAAATTTCAATTTCACCCCTCTTTTGAAACCCACGCCAGCTCCCTGACTTAACGAACCAAACTTGAAGATCTTTTTTGGTGAGGGTTTTTTTTTTTTTTTTTTAACTTGCAGCAAGTGAAATAAACACCAGCGGGGAAGCGCCAGCTTTTCATGGGCATGTGATTTGTACAAAGTTACAAGCCGTTGTAAGACATGAATTGGAAGTTCCCTATTATTACATGGTAGTGGCCTTTAATGTCAAGACATGGAAAGGGAGATGATTATGGTTTATGCGCTAGGGCATCCCGATTATATGACCACAAAACCCCATGCTGAGTCACATAGGTCAAGATAGGATGTGAATGAAACACAAACACATACACACACACTGCTGGAGGTCAGAGCAAAATGCTCCTAATAGCTGTGTAATAGTTTTACTTTCTCACATGATTTATAAGAACCAATCTAGTTCTGTTTGTGCCATTCACTGTGTATGGTGTGTGTATTAGAGCAACAATCTGATTAATTTTGTGCAAACCTAATGATTTATGGTTATGGATGAATGTCAAACCCCAAATCAAATTTTTACTTCTGTAGAGTAAAGTGCATCATAAATGCAAGTTTGATCAGTCAGGTGAAAATAAACATATATTCCACTGTCACTATCTGACACCTATCAATCACTTCATCATCTTACAGGCTTTGGTGTCCACTCACATAGGGTGTGGGCAGGAAAACACCCGGGACAGGTCTCCAGTCCATCACAGGACAACCACCACTCAAAAGCAAATTATGTTTATACTCTAATTTGATTTGATTCGTTTGTTCCCGGCTCAGTTTCCAATACATTTTCATTGTACAAACAACACTGAGCTATAATTAGGTACATTGGTCACATTGTTTCCTGTATGTTATTCATGTACAAAGTCATACACTTCAGTTAATACGATGGTCTTTATGGAACTTTGGCAGCTGGGCAGAATATTTTAATGTCTGGGATATATAAAGTAGTTTTCCTATTAAAAGGAGCAGCAATGCTTGTGTTGAAATCCTTAGGTGAGTTATTATTAAATAACTATGAAATGATGAGTCTGTTTGATTTGCTACGTCCGTCATGGAGGAGGACATAGCAGATTCTAGCTAAAGGAAAAACTGTTTTTCCTTTACGCACACATACTGTATCTCCCGACAAAACCAACAGGTCTTCTTCTTTCTCTGCGCTTAATTCCGGTCCACACTCCCTGCTTGACACAATGAGACATCAGAATAATTTGTCTGACGAGCAGGGAGGCACATGGCGCGCCCCATGCTCAAGTGCCCCTCCGCCCCGTGATGATACTCCTGAAATATGCGGCATGTGTGACAGCGGCTACACCTGTGACTCACCTGTGCATGTCCGCGCCCCTGAGACACCCCCACCCCCCTCTACACACACACACACACACACAGGTCAGGGAGGGGGGTTGAGTCTGGGTTGAGGTGCAAGACGCCGCCTGCGTGCTTTAATTTTCACCTCCCCCACCATGACCCTCTGCGACTGAGTGACACAAGTGCCCCCCCGCTGCTCCTCGCTCCTGCTCTCTCTCCTCTCACGTCTGCCCCCTCTTCCTGCCTCCTCCGTTTTCTAACCCCCCCCCCCCCCTCACCCCACCCCACCCCAGCCCATTCTTCACTTCTCGCAGCTTTTTTATTTTGTATCGTGTCTCTCTCCCGCACGAGGAAGACAAGACGCAGCAAGTCATAGCGAGGCATCGGGACAAGCGGGAAGCAGATATTAAAAAGAATTAGGAGACACAAAGACGAGGGATCTTTGGCTCAAGTGGTCTTTCGCCGCCTCTCCTTCCCTCTCCTCCACAGGCAAAGTTACTGCTGTGAAAATGCAAAGAAAAGAGGTGGATCTCTTTTTTTTTTTGTATTATTTATATACCCAGGGTTTACACCCCGATCGATGCGCCTGAACCACTCAAAAGCACCTCGGCTGTATGTTTACACACACTTGTACGTGCGTATTTTTGCATGCCACACCACTTTCATTGTTGTGTGCCATTGTATGCCTGTCACTGTAGTCACACCGTGAGGATCCTCAGCGCTCTGTGTGTGCGTGTGTGTGAGAGAGAGAGTGTGTGTGTGTGTGTGTGTGTGTGTGTGTGTGTGTGTGTGTGTCTCATCAGCTGATGAGGTGTTTACTGGGTTCTGTCTCTAGCCTGGAGGGAGCCCAAGCACACTCTGGTCCCAGCCACCACACACTAGAGTAATTGGCCTTTTTCACACCGCATAAGCTTCATTACCTGCACCCCCATTTGCAATGCAGAATGTAATGTGCGCGAGCGTATGGAGGGAATACATAAACAGCATTGGTTCAATTCATTTTTTTGGGGGGGAGGGGGGTGCGGGGATTACAATAAATGATTTAGGGGACCCGGCTAACTGCAGCAAGACTCCTCTCCTGCATTTGTCATTAGGCCCGTTGAGTTTCTAATGGTTTGGGTTTAAATGGTTTTGTATGTCTCAGTAGGTGTTTGTTATATATTCCATGATGTGAGAGGGAGGCAGTCAATTTTTCAGGCAGTTATGCGGCGCTGGGAGAGAGAGAGAGAGTAAACTCCAGGAGAGTTAGATTTAACGAAAAATATACTATGTGGGCATTGTTTGGGTCTGGGTTTGGCCCCTTTGTCCATCATGTTCCCAAGTGTCCCCTGGTTAGGATCTGAACTCTGGTTGCTCCGTATTTACAAAGTCTCAGCCACACTTGTAAGTGGCTGGGGACGTGGGGGGGGCGTTGGGGTTACACAACAAATGTCAAAACATTTAAAAACACAAAATCAGCAGAAAATAAGGAAATGCAAGCAGGATGCCACTGTTTGGAGATACGTGCACCGTCACGGCATATTTATCACCAGTGTCAACTGTCTACTGATTTGAGGTAAAGCCTGTGTAGTAAAATGTTTTGATACGAGGTAGATGAGGCACTAACTATCGTGAAAGATGTACTTGTGGTTTTTAGATGGGAACCCAAGCATGATCGCTCACCTGTCATCTACAAGACGAACAAAAGCTTCTGCAAGTGATTTCTGTTGGGTGGCAGCTCTCTCTTTGTTGCGCTCTCTACTCTTTTCTAACCACCGGGTTCGTATTTAGTTTGCTCTAAAATAAACTACTGTTTTGCTCCTGGAAGCGCAGAAACTATAAAACAGTGAGAGGTTAGAACCATATCAATTTTCAGCCCTAAAATTTAACGATTTAAACTACTGCCTTTCCATATTCATCTTAGTAGTCTCTGTTGCATGTCGCTCAAAAAAACTGTTTTTACAATGCTGTCATTTCCTGCCTGTGGAGGGCAAAACATCATTGTAATTCAGTGTGTGAAAGTGAGACTGTGTTGCCAAAATCAATGAGACTTTTTAGTGAGCGAGTATATTTTCACTTTTTAACGTCTTAAATTTGACCTTTATTCCCTGGACCAAATCATCATTGGAAAAATTGGATGTTGAGTTATTTATTTCTTTTTTTTTTCATGCTACTTAGAGGTTTTATTCCACTTTTTTTTGGTCTGGCAGCAGCAGCCCTGGCTATTCAGATGTGTGTGCAAGACAATTTTTCTAACTGTTTATCATTTAACTATTCGCTCCCAGCAAGACTTGATTCATGACCTTCTGACAAAACATCTTGTCGGATTACATGATTACATTTCAGACATCAGCGTGGCTCATTTGCTTGCAGGTACTTTTCCCAATTTGATTTTGTCACTTTGCGTCGTCAGAGTGGGAAAGACCCCATCCCCAACATGACCAATCAATAGTCTTGACAAATAACTGAAAAATATAACAAAAAAATATATATATATATTTATTGAGACCACACTGCATTTGCGGCTTTCGTACCTTTTGCATAATGATTTGGCTGCTTCTTGTTTGTGTGTGTGAGAGTCTAGAAAGCTCCTGCTGTTTCCCGTGTCATACCCGTGCCCTGCGAGGTGACTTGCCGGTGACACTCTGCACACACACACTTCCTCCCTGCCAGACTCACGTCGCTGCATCTTTACCACCTGCGACTTCCATCCGACTCCTCGCAGACGCAAGTCTCACAAAAGCCAGACGTGATTCTGTCACTTTCTGCGCTAAAAATACACATCTGGGTACAACCAGCTGGATCTGTTGTCGCAGGTCACGCACGTACTCCTGCTCCCGCCGCTCCACAGAGACGATGGTGTCGCTGCATCCGTTTTCAACCCGCCACAGATCTTTATCTTCCGCGCTGCCTTAAGCGACCACTTCTGCATCCTACTTGGACGTTGTTCTCCAGGGGTTTCCTGTGGCCTGGGTCCAGAAGGTTGCTCCAGCACCTGGAGAACAACACACTTGTTTGTCGGTCCTGGAACCCGCGTCTTATTTATTTAGTGACGGCTGCAGCTCTGCGGAAATGTCTTACCCCGTAGTCACTTCCTGACGGACCGATACAAATTCACAGATGTCTATCTCCCAGCTATGGACCCGTTGTTTTGTCAACATTTCTCGTGCGGTCCCGCCTCCCGTTCTTTTTCCCGTCAGTTCTCATCATCCTCCTCTCCACACCATCTAGTGGTGATCGATTAGCTCATCTCAGCCCCATCTCACTCCATCATTAAGGCTGTTCCCAGGTTTTTAACAGTTGTGCGGCATTTCACAAGTCGAACCCACTACATTTACATAAGTACGGCACTTAACTTGTACTGCAGTACTCCACTGCATTTATCTGCTATTATTACAAGAGCTTTTACTTTTTAGATTGAGGATCCGCCACAAACACTAACATATAAAAACACTGTTAAATGTTAATCTGCGGCCTCTGACCTTCTCAGCTCGTGGAACAGCACATTCTGTTTCTCTGTCCTCTTTGTTCCTCCATTGTGAATCATCTCACATCAACTAAGTTTTCTCTTGGAACCATCTGAAGGAGGTCCAGACAACCATTTATCCATCCACCATTTTACCAGCTTTGTACCTTAACGGGAGTGTGCTGGTTCCTATAGATCTCTAGATACATCCTAGAGAGGTCACTAGTCCATCACAGGTCTCACACACACACACGCACACACACACCATTCAGAGGCAGAGTCTCCAATCACCCTACAGTCCAAAAACATGCTTCTTGTGTATGGCTGCATTTGGAACCACTGGACTTAAATGAATACAAAGGACTTAAAATTGGGCTCAATGAGCTAAAACTGAAAAATGAGAATGTGTATCTAAGACACATACAGCTATATATAAAGTAATGTTACAGAAATCATATTTGACAAATATTTGATATTTCATGCGACACTTGTTTTTCACAAAAGCGCCTTTGAATATGGGACTTTTGTTTGTCGTAACTTGGATATTTTGACATTATAGCTTGTTGAACATCATCTCCATGATAGGTGCCATTTTGAATGAAAACACACATACACACTATAAATGCCCTCCCAATGTGTAAAGATACCTCAAATAATAATAAAAATGAAAAGATGCAATCGAAACGAACACTTGTACAAGCGACATCTCTGTTTTTCTCCTGTTTGGATTTTACAGAACTTTTAGTGACGCCTGCGCTGCACCATTACCACGGGGCGACCAGGCCTCCAACTAAAACAATGACAGGGACGGCTGTGAGGGCATATGTGAGCGCTAATGGGCAGAGGATGTGAGGGCGAGCGGCCGCTGCTATTTTAGTCGGAGCAGGGATAACTGGCCGGGCTGTGAGGCAGCCGGGAGGCGCAGTAATGGTCAGCGTCTCCTGGGGGTCTGAGGGTGAGGTCAACACCACCAGCGGGCCGAGCCGCTGCTTCTCAGGCAGCGGGCAGGAAAGGCAGGGGGGAGGGAGGGGGAGCTGGGGTGGGGTGGGGGGGGGGATGAGGACATGGAAAGAGCCTAGGGAAGCTGTGAGAGAGAGTGTGTATGTGTGTGTGTGTGTGTGTGTGAATGTGTGTGTGTGTGTGTGTGTGTGTGAGAGAGAGAGAGAGAGAGAGAGAGAGCTAGCTGCTTGGATACACCTGCATGGGGACGCTCACCAGTGCACATATCAGCTAGACACATAGGGGAAGTGCTCATGCGTCACTATGGCGATAACCCTGATTAGGTCTAGGGGTACCATGGCAACCAGTGAACTGTCCCACGGCCCAAGGCAGATAGCAATATTATTGGTATTATTATTATTTATTTTTAGGTATACTAATTTAGTTTTCAAACTGTGTGCTTTAAAGTATTGTATAAAACGTGCGCTACCAAATTAATGTAGTATCATAAAATGTAATACCTCTTGAATAATGCTTTTGAAAAAATATTAATAACCATATTACGAATAACCATAAATAACAGCCATATTGATAACAACCATATTATTAATATAAATAACCAAAAAGATATAACCATAGATAAATAAAAACGTAGATATACGGAAGACTTTAAAGTTAAATTAAAAGAAATGAAAGTAGACAAAGAAGAAGGTTGACTGGTGTGTGTGTGTGTGTGTGTGTGTGTGTGTGTGTGTGTGTGTGTGTGTGTGTGTGTGTGTGTGTGTGTGTGTGTGTGCTGCTGTTCATTTGGGTATGCAAACACTGTCATGTAGCCTAACAAGTGCAACACTTAATTCTGTCGTATTTGTGGACACAGTATCCAAGCGACGGGCCCCCGGGTGGCAATTGAGAGTTGTCGTTGTCGGTTGTGCTAGTTGTCGTTTGCTAATTAAATGACATCATTTCCCTGCTGTGACTTCATGTGGCCCACCTATTCTATTGTCTGCCTCACTTCCGCTGTTGTCTCTTAATTTCCAGTTACTGGTGGTGGCTACTTGAAGAACGAGCCACACAGCCCCCATAAACATTTATGACAGCTGGCGCATTTCCAGTTATCACTGAATCATTGATTCACATGGAATGAAGCCGCTCGTGTTGTGAGGCGATGAAAGCAAGCAAAAAAAGCAAAAACAAGTATTTTGGTTTAACCACCTGCAATGATGATGAATCAATGAAGTTATTGGTATTGACACAATAGATGATTAGATTCTAAATTAAATTTTAAAAATTAAAAAATTTAGATTTAAATTGCGTTTGTGTATCAATAAGTAAAACACAGACAAGCTGATCTTGTACGTTTATTTTGGAAAGACTAAATAAAAACACTGTGACCATAAATATACCACAACAATCTGACCCCAGTGCCGTGTGAAAGCACAAATGTACATGGCATGGTTTCTGAAGTCGTTCATTGGAAGGTCCTATTTTCTTGGCACTATTCCTATTTTGTTAGTCACACGCAATGATAAGCAGATACTCTGTAATCTAATGGGGTCATCACGCGTACATCCTTCGCATCTTTGACAATGGCGCATCGCTCAGACACGAGGTGGAGGGAGGCCCACCTCACCGTGGTCGGACTAATCCTCGCCCAGTGCACTGACCCAGAAAATTTTGGGCCATTTGTTTTAGTATGTCTAAAAAAAAAACAACACACATCAGATAACACAAATCATGCTCGATCTTCTCGGAGAAAGAACATTATAAAAACATCATCTGGGTGTTCATGATATCAGCATAATCTGCAGCTGTTTTTTGAACTTCCTGGTAAACGCTTGTACCGGGCAGGACCTCATCTCTTTTCTACTGTCCATTCACATCATTCAGACCTCATCGTAAGGGGTTTAAAATACCACAGTCGTAGAGTCAAAGAAAATCAACGTTATTTTGTCTCTAATTTAAAAATCTGCGTTAATTAATGCACAATTCAGCCAAAGCCAACATCTAGACCCAGTGTCTCAAAATGTATGTACTGTATGTGTGTGTGTGTGTGTGTGTGTTGATGTGTGTGTGGTGTTTAATGTGTCCTGGTGGTCCCAGTGTGGACTCTTGTGCCGTCGGCCAAAGGCTGATGCCCTAGGAAGTATCCTGATTAGAGTTTCTGTCTGCGCCACACAATCCAGCAGCCACAACCAGTGCAGACGCACTGGAAACCTGTGCACCGGGATATGTGGTCTGTAAAAAAAACAAAGCAAAGAGAGGAGGAAAAATAGAAAAGAAAAGCCAGGAAAATTCATTATCCAAGTGGTTCATTTTCGGTGTCACTGGTGAGACCTTTCAAATCTGATGCGTCTCAGCAGGAATTTCGCTCTTTCAGGAGATCTCACAGACGGTGCGTGCTGCCATTGTTTCGTGTTTTGAGTTCAGGTGAATTTCTTACCGGCTGTTGGAAAAAAAAAAAAAAAACGCTTTGAGCTGTCACTCACGGAAGGTGAGGCTGAGTGGGTAGAAGATGGATGGAAGGATGTAATCTTTGCTTAAAGCTGCCTGTTGCGTGACATTTGTCAGTCATGTGTATGAGTCACACTTGCGTGGCGTGTGCTGCTCTGTTCATCTCATATGTGAGCATCTCAGTCTCAGTCGGCCCCTTATTGAATAAATTAAAAGCCTTCAATTATTGCTGGACTTGTGTAAAAAAACAGATATCCACCCACTTTTTATCTTATCCACTTTTGTAACTTCTGGAGCCTTTCCTTGCACACGTAGGGTTTACACCCTGGACAGATGAATGGTCCATCACACGGTCTCACACTCAGAACCCCTCAGAACTGGAGTACCTGCAAACAACCTGTGCATGAAGAGAAATACTTTCAAGTGGACCCTCAAGGCTCAGCTTCTAAATGGATACCTACTCTCTCGCCGAAAGGACCTGATGACTTAATGTGGGTGATCTTTTCCCCCTTTTATTGTGTTTGTTGTGTTTCCACTCATGTCTCTTCAGTCCCAGTCACCAGAACGTTTCACTGAGAACTCACCAACACAACCTCTGGCCATGAAGACGTCAGATAATTAAAATGGAAAGCAAGTGTGAAAACACAGCGGCGCGTTCGGTTTTTAAAGTTCATCTGGCCCTGAACTCCTTCCTTGTCTTTGTTACTCAGTGATATTAAACTTCCTGCTCTACTGTTAAATGACACGAATCAAAGGTGAAGAAATGCTTTTTCAGTGCAAAAACACTGATGCTGCTGTTATGTTTACTGGCTGCAGTCCCACTGGTTCACAGTTGATCTCAAACCTAACACTTACTCACTGATGATCGGCAATCTGAGGAAAAACAACCCTGGGATGGGATGCTGTGTAAGACATAAATAAAAACAGGAGGCGATAACCTGATAATCCTTCTATGCCTTTTCTACTCTCAGTGCACTCTCATACATAAAATGGTCAATGAAATACTTCCAACAAACTTCCAAACACCATTAGAGTGGGAGCATCTCTATCTTCAAGAGTCTCTTGAGGACCCTCCTCTTCCCAAAGCACCTCCTCTCTTAAACACTGTTCCAACTCTTCTTTTTCCTTTTTCGTTTTTCTTTCAACCCAACTATGGCCTCCTGTTGCACTGCGAGCACTAACACTGTCCCTCAATTGTAAGTCGCTTTGGAGGAAAGCGTCCACCAAACGACTAAAAGAAGTAGATCAAATCTTGTCACGGTCGTTTTGTGAAACTTGCACCCAAATCAAGAGGAAATAGTCTCTTATGCACCAGAAATGTGAAGTTTAGCCTGCTGTGATAGTGAGTCACAGTCTAGATAAGAGCAGCTTTGACACTCGTCTGACTTTTGACTGTTATTCAAGATGCTGACACCTGATATAAGCCATGCACAACTTCCACCAGGGGGGAAGTTGCAGATTCTGCTCGGAGAAGACGCTCAAAGATCATCGCGCCCGTTATTGAAACGTCTCACCGTCAACGGGAAATACAAATTGAGCCTTCGGCTTTGTAAATCTCTGACTAAATCCTTTACGTAAATGAGGTGGCGAAACAGACATCTCTGTCTGACGTTAAATGGAGTAAATGGAGCTGAACTTATCATCATTTAACCCATGTCTCTGTTTCTTGCCTGTGTTTGCAAGTGCCAAACCGTCACTGGGAAACAGTAAATGGAAAGAGAATGAAATACGCAGATGATCCATAAACCCCGTTGCTCAAGCTGAACTCATTTTTCTCGCCCTGTTTTTTTTTTCTTCCACTTACAGCCGACTCCAGGCTTGGGTCACCGAGGCGTTCTGAAGTCTGCCGCTCCGGTCGAGGGATCATCTCAGCGAACGCCGAGGCCCCCCCCCCCCCCTGCTGAGTGTGAGTTTTGTGATGGCGCGGGTGAAGTAGCAGCACCATCTGTGGAGCTACCTGACGCCTGTACGCCACGTCTGCCGTCGTGGGCTGACTCCTCCAGGCACTGCCGTTCAGCGCGTCAGCAGCTCCGTGCTCGTCTCAGACCCTCAGCGAGGCGACGACCTGTCCTGGATCTTTTCCTTCCTCTCGCGCAGCGCATGCCGGGTGAGGACCTGGCTCCTCGCGACCTTGATGGATGCGCTGACCTCTTTGGGGCGACCAGCATGATCTTCTCTGCTTCGTCGGGGCACACGAGTTACTTTTTCTCTCAGGTGGGGCTCTGCTGTGAGTCTAGATGAAGAAGCAAATCAATCAATGCAAAGATGCTAGACAAAGACGGTGAAAACCCTGCAGAGAAACAATAAAAGCACAATTTTTAAACCAACAATACAACAGATACAGAGCCTCGGTGGTAAATGATGCATGTAATTAACTTGTGCCCACAGTGCTGATGAAACTCACTGATGACCTAGACCCAATGATGTCATAAAACTAGTCTGTGGTTATGGTGCTTTATATCGAGAGTCATCTAATTTAAATGATGTGTGGGCAACACGTTCGCATTTCCAGCAATAAGCTGCGGAGATCTGAAACTGAATCCTAATACAAAGCCCCCAAGGTAAACCATGACAAAAGGCTGTTTGATTTCAGCGCAAAAAGTGCTTCTCAGATGCCTCAATCACATTGAGCATACGGGTAAACATGATGTACAGTAACGAGCCATAAGCTCCCGTCCGGGCTCTCAAAAAAAAAAGAAAAAAGAAATCACCACGTAAAGCTGATAACAAGCCCAGAAGGTGAGTAAACTGTTGAGTGTTCAAGAAACATAACAACCATCTGCGATGCAGTTTCCTCTCCACCTCCCCCAGTTCACACAAGTCTCGCAACTTCCTTCAGTGTATGAGAAAATGAGGGCGATCGATTGAGCCAGAGCCGAGCGCGGGGAGATGTTGATGGCATGCAGCTGAGCCCTAAGCGAGTTGCTGATAGGTCGTCGGGTCACACACCCACCCACTCCTCATTTCCCATACTGCACTGCTGACTCGGAGGAGCTCAAACCGGAGGTGGGCGTCGCTTTTTCAAGGTGAGGTTCGGGGTTAGGACTTAAGTTCATTGTCTGTAACTTATTGGTTTCAGTTTTATATACTTCTTACTTATATGTGGTTCAGCTGCAGCTGGGTATCACACTTTGTCAACACCTACGAAAGAGGGGTTCAGGGATTGCGTAAATGCCTATGAACCTTAATTCACCTTTCGTATGTTATACATTTCATTCTTCCTGTGTCTGCGAACTGTAAAAATTGAAGAGTTGACTCCAAATCTATTTTTAACACTCAAACTTAAGGCAATCTCATGTCCACACCATCAGTTACTGTCAGGGCTACCAATGTGTGTATGTGTGTGTGTGTGTGTGTGTGTGTGTGTGTGTGTGTGTGTGTGTGACTGTTTCAGTTCACTTCCACTTACCCTGCAATGTTCTTGTCCCAGCTGCATGCAAACCCTTCCAGCAAGAAAGCTGATCCGACGCATGATTTGTGTTGTGAGTTTCCCCAATTTTGTGAGGTTTTGGGGAAAAAACAAAACCCTTAAGTTTTCATTAAAGTTTGACACTATCAATGGTGGGACATTAGAGGGAGCCTTATCCCCCTACATCACGTCACACTGTTATATGAGTAATCGAAATTTACATCTATACGTAATGTTTTATAAGTCAGAGGGAACTGGGAAATTCTTGCGGTATAAATAAATTTGCCATCTATGATCAGTGGTTAGCACTGTCACCTCGGAGCAAGAAGGCCTTAAGTCAACCCCTCGCCTACATGAGTTGGGTGGGTTTTCTCCAGGTACTCTGGTCTCCTCCTACAGTCAGAAATCATAACTGCCCCTCGGTGGTATGTGTGTGTGTGTGTGTGTGTGTGTGGGACTGGTGACCTGCAAGGGGGTTTTTTCTGTCTTCGCTGTATGTGGGACAAAAGTGGGTGAGATAATGGACAGATGATTCAATTATTATTTTTTACTCTGAAAATGCATGACCTTTTTTCTTGCATTAGTGTCATTGGAGAATGCATTCGTAACGTTATGAGCGCTTTTTTCCCCCTCCTCTGTCAAGTTCTCATACCTCATCGGAGAAACGGACAAAATTCTCCAGATGGCCACGAGCAAAACACAAAACCATAAGACTTCATGTAGACCTAAAGTCCAAAAAATGTAAACCTCTGTCTAAATGTGTGTCTGTGTGTGTGTGTGCGCATGTGTGTGATGAAAATTGCTTTAAGGGTGCGCAGCAAGATTGGCACCCACCACTGTCACCACCTTCGTTCCTGCTGTATCAAGAAAAAAAAAAGAGCCAATTTTGTCGATTTAGTCTGGCAGCTTCAGGAGGAGGGGGACGCTGCAGAGTGGACCTGTATTATCAAGCCGACGGTGAGTGCTGAGGTGTTTGAGGGAGCCTCTGAGAAATAAACACAGCTCCCCTGGTTTTATCAATGAAAGGCTGATGGTGATAATGAGACTTCTGGCTCATTAATCGCTGACCCGCCGAGCACAAACTCTGAGCTGGTTTGGAGTCGGAGCTGTTGTTTTGTGAGTCAACTCCTCTGTTCTTGTGGATGACTTTTTCTTTTTCACTGCTGAGTCATCTTTTCTGTACACATGACTGATGGATTATTTATACAGTAATGCAGTTCCACAAAAGCAGCGCTCTACACTAATTCCACGGCGCTCTCGTCCTCAGAATACAGTGACTCTACCACATAGTCGCAGCAATGTGTCCGAAGACGTTTATTCGCAGCTAATTGACAACTTGCGACTTTTGAGCTCGTCGCCACATCTGAGCGGGCCAGTCAAATTTATGCCTCGTCCATATGCAGGATCTTTCTTCCTACGCTGCAACGGCGATAAGTTGTGTCAAAAGTCCAAAAGTTTGAAATAGTAAGCGAACGACTTGCCAGTGGTAGGAGATTGCATAAAAATGAACACACTGAAAGAGGTGGGTAGAGGGTAGCGGCTGAGAAAAATAGAGACAGATGGAGGGAAGGAGATGCAGAGAGGAGAGTAAATTAAGAAGAGATGGATGGGTGATGGACGATGGAGGGAGGGAGGAAGGGAGAGAGGGAGGGGGGAGCGAGCGAGCGAACGATGGAGAGAAGCACAAAGAGAAAAAGAGAGAGGGATGAGGATGAAGTGTGAGTTTGGCTCAGTGAGAGCAGCTGTATAGAGGACACTGTGGGTGGAAGTGGTAGAGTCGTGGGTGAGCTCAGAGTTTAACTGCCAACCCTCCCTGGTTTCACAAACTGTCCGTCACACACACACACACACACACACACACACACACACACACACACACACACACACACACACACACACACACACCACACACACACACACACACTCGCATCCATACATGCTCACTTGCGCATGCATATACACTTGCAGGCAGAGTTTTTTTGCTCGACAGCCTGGAGAACTTTCCATCTTGCTTAGTATATGTTAGACACGAGGGGAGCGGAGGGCTGTAGTGAATGGCGTGACGTTGCAGTTTAACTACAATGACATTACTCGTTTCCACGCGAAGGCGAGGGAAATTCTGCCAGGTGCCGATCTTTTCTTGGGGTTAAAAAGACGAACGACACAATTTGCACAAGCATGAACATACATCAATACAATAAAATAAGACAAGGCAAAGAGGGCTGACACAGTGGGTTGAGTGGTTAGCTCTGTGGCCTCACAGCAGGACAGGCCTCTTGGTTCCACTCCCTGGTGAACCGAGGGGCCTTATATGTGGTGTTTGCATGTTTTTCCTCAAGTCTGCGTGTCTCTGGGAATGCCGGTTTCCTCCCACAGTGCAAAAAATGTGCCTATTTAGACTGATTGGTGAGACTAAATTACCCCTAGGTGCAAATGTCAGAGTGAACGGTCTGTTCATGTGTGTGTTTGTAGTATTCACTCACACTCAGACGTAGGGCAATGAATCTCCAGTTGACCTCACTGCATGTTTTTGGACGGTGGGAGAAACTAGAGTGCCTGGAGTAAACCCAGGGACAGGTGAACAAGCACTCTACAAAGCAAGGCCCCTGACTGGGATTTGAACCAGCAACCTTTTTTTTTCTATGAGGCGACAGACCTATTCACCACATCCCCGCGTTGCCCAAATTCACATCGATACAAATAAAACAGAAGAAGTCATAGCGGCTGAGTCGTAATGGGATCAAAAGGGCAGCTGCGTGTTGTTTCAGAAAAAGTATCCGCAGAGGGAGGCCATGCAGGAGTTTCATCTCCAGGGGCCGTTAATGTTGAATATCAATATTTCCCAAATCCAACAATATTGGGAGGGAAAAACAGATGCGTTCATGTGTTTTGTGTTTTGAACGTTCAGACAACAAGATGTTACCAGACTTGGATGGGGGTGGGAGGGAGCAGAGCATGGGTGGGGTCGGGGGTATTTTAGCGCAGCCTGTGCCCATTTGTGCCCCGTTGTGTGCACTCAATTGCAGGTTGCGTCTTCTTGCCGGGACTTCTACTATGATAAATAATGAGAGCAGCGGATCCTGAAATAGCGTACCACCACCCCCCAGTCCTCCCCCACCTCCTCCCTTGTCCCTGTGGTCCGCTCTTGTGAAGCTCCCGTCCAGCCGTGACTTTTCCAGGCGATCCCCTCCCTGCTCCCTCCCCCTCCGTTATGGTTAGCATGCCGGCTAAATCTGTAGCCGTGCGTCTGTAATTAGGCTTCGCCTTTGCTGGATTGAGTGCTACGCACTGGCAGCTGGAAGGCCGTGGCACTGCAGACACACATGCACACACGCACAGTGACATGCATGGAGGCATGCACACGGGCACATGTTTGTGGATGGAGGGTACGCCAGGACAGCCCTGTCTGGGACCCGAGAGGAAAAGGGGCCGATTGGGTGCAACACAATTTGTCCTTCATCATGCTCCACGCGTTAATTCTCTCCTCCATTTGATTGTTCTCCTCTGCCTCTGAGTCTTTCACCTTTTCTCTCTCTCCTCTGACTATCATCCCAATCTCCCTCAACCCATCTACAACCCCCCCGACCCTTCACTCACCTGCACGCCATCAATTTTTCTTTCCACCATTACCACTTCTCCTCTCTCACCTCTTCCCCTGCTCAACTCATGCCATCCCAGCGCTGTTGAGTGTAGAGTGGGCAGGTTGACCTGGCAACACTAAAAACCACAGTAGTTATGAGAGCTTTTTACTTCCAGCTATATATATATTATCAAAAAAAAGGGAAAAAAAGAAAGAAAAGGCAGAAACGTGTGATGTTACCTCAGCCCTGCTGCCGCCCAGTGAGGGGGCTCCAGCAGGCACATGCAACGGCACATGCTCACACACACACAGAGACAAACACCTGCAGGTGTGCACAACCACGCCGTGGAAGTCAAACAACGCTCGCATAATCGACCCGTTACACACTGTTAGATGCGGTGCTCAGATCGGTCCAGCAGCAGATCATGTAGTAAGCAATTAATGACAAGGACCATGTGCATGTCGCATATTCAAAAGTTTGATTCAAGCAATAGAAACTCATGCATGAAAAAAACATGAGGGGGAAGTCTCTGCAAGGAGTTGTTATTTCGCAGGGATCCCGATCCCATCCAGCTGATGTCAAAACAAGGCACGCTGCCCAATAAAAGTTGTGTATCTTCCTCAATCAAACTACCATGAAGATGTTTAAATAAAACATTTCCTGTCCTTTCAACAGTGTGTGTTTTTCCTTCTCACTCGCATGGCTTGACACCCGTAACTTGCGCTTTTGTGGCCTATAACTGCCTGCTTGTTTCTGACCAGGGCCTCCTATTCCCCGTTGAGATGAAAGGCATGGAGGCCAGTCATTTGTGTCAGCGTGTGGTTTTCTCAAACCTGCCAAAGCGCTGCCGAGCTCCGCCGGTCCCTGTAGTCTCATGCCCCACCAGTGCCATGGCTATTTTAGCTGCTCTGAACTGCAAAACCCACAATCCTCTACTGACCAGCGCCCTCTCCTCTCTGCTGGCCATAATCATTATGTGGATATTGATAGACCAGGGGGATTATTATCATTGACTGAATATACTTTTATATTGTCCCACACGTCCGCTGCTCAGTGTGGAGCACAGTAAACAAGCAGTGATGAAAAAGACCTGTAGCTGTCTTCGCTCTGCCCAACGAGGCTGGCATGCATGCTCGCTGGGCATCAATTATCTCACCTGCTTTGTAACGGCGTCGCAGGGGTCTGCTGGAGAACATCACACAGGGTGAAGGCAAAGAAAACAAACTGGTTCAGGGCTACATTTTCTGTCACACACACAGACACACCTAGGGGCAATTTGGAGTCTCAAATTGACCTTAATGTATGTTTATAGACTGTGGGAGGAAACTGGATGACCTAGAGAAAAACCAACTGGACAACAGGAAGAAGATCTAAACTCTCAGTGTCAAGACTGATGCAAAAAAAAACAAACCCTTGCCTTTCCTTTTTTCCAATTGTGTCGAATTCCTTAATTTCAGGCCAAAATATCCTTTTAAGTCCAAATAAAGCATGAATGGATTCTCAGTTAACCTGAATGGCCAAGTTGGAAGCCAAACTCTGCTAATCGAGCTGTGTATCAAATTATTCAATACATCACGATAGGATTCTTGTCACTGTTTCGTGAAACAGCAACAAAATAGCAAAGCATAATGTGCTTTGACTCTATTAGGTTTTAATGCTGCAACACGTAATTAAGCGAGGAGTTGAGCTCTGGTATTTAACCTCTCATTATTACAGCTAGTCAAAATCAGTCAGCCCCCGTGAGCTGATGTAGAAAAATAATTTTATTATGCGTGGAATGATTTTTGTAGGAACAAAGACGATCAAGGCCAGCACTTTCACTTCCCCAGTGAACCCGGACAACGGGAGGGGGGACTGGCACAAAAACATTCATAGTTAAATCCGAAATAACAAAATCTGAATTGCTTTAATACGGGCAGAGGCGCATTGAAACTTTCTCTGTGCATTTCTCTGCATGACAAATGATGACTGTCAAAGGTCAAAACCAAGCTCGCCATTGCTTAAAGCAACAGATGGCTTAACGCGGAAAAAATGTGTAGCTGCATTGACACAAGGAGAAAATATGTAGCTGTATTGACAGAGAATTGACAAGACAATTTTCGCCATATTTTTCATGTTTTCTTAGAATTACTCGGACGGCCTTTCAACTTGAATCATATCCTTACAGGTATTCAAGCTATTGCAGTCTATACGGATACGGGGACGCTACATATCATGCAGGATATCAAAAGCAGAGAGCGGGGAATTCCCCTTCGTGGTGCTGTGTCCTCACATCATCATCATGTATGACTACATAGCAATGTATAGCACTGAAATATCACGCATTTCTATGGTTTGGATCTTTTTTTGTGATTTGAGTCCCAAAATGACGTCAAAAATGAAAAAAGAAAATAAATAAATGAATACTCATACTGGCTGACTGGCTGTCTCCTTCCACATGAGCTTGTGGGTTGAAAGAAGCGATCCGCCACTGAATTTATCAACTCTGTTTCATTCTCGAGTTCACTCACGACCGGTAGTGGGGGGTCACGCAATGAGACCCACGGATGAGCGCCGTTTCTTTTTGAGGGAACCACCACTGGCTGCTGGCGCACATTGAGACCTGCTAATAACAGACACCTTAACCTTTACAGAGTCTCTATCTGTGTGTGTGTGTGTGTGTGTGTGTGTGTGTGTGTGTGAGAGAGAGAGAGAGAGAGAAAGAGAGAGACAGCACGTGTATTGAGAGGAATGAATCCTACACCACATCCTGTCAACCCCACATGATCATGGTCTTGAAGAGGCTGGTGCAAGTGAAAAAAAAGATAAAAAACGGCGTGCAATAAGGAGAGCAAATAAAAAAAGTGTGCCAGCTGCAGGACTGAAACCTCGACAAGAAGCTTTGTGAGAGCCCACAGGCTTTTTTTTCCCTTAATTTATTGATTCAGCTCATTGAAAGCAAAGAGGACGAGCGTGGAATCACGCTCGCGTTTCCTGCTGATTAAAACTCCTCGTCGGTAGACTTTTTTTTTAAGTAAAAACAGCCACGCTGTCTGTCCCTGGGTGATGGCGTTTATTGCCCACCCGAAGCTCTCCCACCTCCTCTCTCTCAGTGGGTCAGCTGGGCCCTGGGTGTGTGGGATGCTGCTGTATGTTGAGGGAGAGGGAAAGTGTGTGAAAACTGTGTAGGAGAGGCTAAGAAAAACATTACGGCCTGGCAGCAGCGATGCAGGGAGTGGAGGACGAGGAGGAGATCTGGGGGAGCGAGGGAAGGGGGAGTGGAGTGCGCGGGTATGGGTATGACAGAGGGGAAGGTAGGAGTGCATGTGTGTGTGTGTGTGTGTGTGTGTGTGTAGGGGGTGGGGGTGGCTGCTGAGGTAATATCTCTGGGAGTGTGTGGTTAGATCATATTCCTCTCCCTGTCTTCTCATGCTGTGGGTGGGGCTTTGTGGCGGGGCTGGCTGGAAGAAAGGGAGGCGATGGAGAGACACAGAGACAGAGAGAGAGTGAGAGAGAGAGAGGTGGGGGGAAGTAGGAATGAATCTGGTGAAAGCCGGGTGGAGGGGGTTGCGAGATGGGCAGTGTCGACAGTTCCCACTAAAGCAGCACCAGCGTTGACGCCCCTGAAGTGGCAGGACTGGTTCCCATGGGCGCTTCTCCACCTTTCTCCTCTGTCCTCTCCTCTCCCTCATTGTGCCTCTCTCTCTGTCTCTCGCGAACCGATGAGATGCCTTTCTTAGTTTAAGTTGGCTGAATGAGAAGGGCAGTAATAAAAATCTGACAAAACCACTGTAATAACTTTGATGCCTTCCTGCTTCCCATAACCAATACAATAGGAATAACTCGTAACATCCATTAGTATTAATTATTGTGTCGCTCAGCTACATGAGTCAATGAATAAACTTTACAGAATGAAAACTGCTTAGTTTGGTTCTGCTCTATATGTAAAGTGTAAATTGAACTGATTGAAAATTGCACAGATCAGCTCCAGATGCCTTCT
This sequence comes from Karalla daura, assembly GCA_029224185.1. Classification (NCBI taxonomy): domain Eukaryota; kingdom Metazoa; phylum Chordata; class Actinopteri; order Chaetodontiformes; family Leiognathidae; genus Karalla; species Karalla daura. The sequence goes on from CM055201.1 coordinate 8,597,256, forward strand.
TGCTGCCTTTAGCTTTAGCGTAAGCTTTAGCATTAAGCAAAAGCTAAAGCATTTTCATATGCTTTCCATGCACTGTCGTTTTGATCGTGAAACCTCCTCTTAGAACTTTGGCTGAACATCTATATCTCTCTGCATGTGTATCCAGAAACAGTAGAAGAGTCCCACATTTTAAAGAAAATGAATGAAATCAGTGTAATGTTGGCTAATTAGTTATCTACAAGACAAATCGGACACACTGGTGTGACGTTATGTGAGCGTAGTGTGTGTTTCCAGTTCATCGATCAACAAGACAAGGACCAACAGGAAACTGAAAAGAGAAAACAAACAGGCATTTACCTCCAATGGGGTATGGAGGCATACCAATCAACCATGGCCATAGATAATGTTGAGAGACTGCATTGGCCTTTAAAAGGTCTAAAACAGGTCTTAAAAGTTGATGAAAAATGACTCAGGATAAAGCAGGGTTAAGCATCTTCTTCCTTGTACTTCCTTGTGTTGTGGAGATCCGCCATAGCCCATCTAGAGCACACATGAGGTGAAGGCACGAAATACATCCTGGACAGGTCACAAGTCTATGACAGGAGAACATGTATTGACACACACTGTTGCACCTGCCGTTTTGGAGAGACAACAGAAACCACCCAGATACTCCAGTCCTGTCTCATAATATTGTAACATCAGAATGCAGAAGCACCGGTCTACAACTGTGTCCAGATACCCGCTGGCTCATGCATCATGATTCCAGGAAACGGTTCCAGAGGGTGATTACACCTCACAGTCTTGTCAGAACAGGATCAGGGTTGTTTCAATCACAAACTTCCTCTTCTCATCTAACTTCTTAAAAAGAAAGTGAGTAATTTCCCAGACTTTTGATGGATGACCTTTGGCCTCTTCGTGGTGTGTTTTAACCTTTTCCCGTCTTTATTAGCGCCCAATCACCTCCAAATGATCACTGAGCAGAGATAAGCACATACAAAACCTGGGTTTGGCATCAGATATCAACCAGGTCATTCCAGTGGTTCACACTGAATCCACAGTCTCCATGGTGACCATGTCACCGGCGGCTGGAGGGGAGAGTGCACCTATTCAGGAAAAGGTTCCAGTGCTCCCTTCAAAGCCGATGTTTTTTTTTTCTTGAGGACAAAGTAAGTATCCAGCATTAATGATGAATTCCTCTCCTGCAGATGTAGTGTATGTCCCTCAAGGTCACAGCAGTTGAAGACATGAAATTCTAAGTTTTATATTGTGCCGCGTTTTGAAATTTTTGAGGGTTGCCTGTTATACTGAGCAAAAATAAAAAATGTTCTTAAAGTAGGGATGTCCCGATCGTGTTTTTTGCTGCAGAGTCTGAGTCCGAGAATCTGCCAAGACCGAGTCCTGATCCGATACTTCTGGCATTGCATTCAGTCAGCTACACAGAGCGTGTGTGTGGGTGGGTGGGTGTTTGCTGTGTGATTGAAAGACGGACAGTTTAATGTTGTAAATAAAACTTTAGAGAAAGCAAAGACAGAGAGAAAAAGATGGGTGTGTGTGAGAGAGACAGACGGGTGCACAGGGTGCATTCAGGTGCCATCGGACAGTTTTTAAATACAGTTTGGAGCAAATCAGAGATATTTTCCACCTGATTTCGATCCTTTGAAAATTATGGGATAGGCCTCAATTTGTAATCATGTGATCGGATTGGGGAGATCCCTACTTATTTATGTTTCCACATCCATGTACCAGAATCCATTTCTCCTGAACTTTCATCGTTTCCCTTGAGGAAAAAGAGAACATGAAGAGTTTGTGCAACCTATGGCACCTGTCACAGTAAATCAAACCATGATCTTTGAGACTCATCCCATGTCTAATCCTCGCCTTTCCCTTTCGACTGTCATCGTCTCTTTGGTTTGAACAACGTCTGCTCCCTCACCATTTCTGTTAGCCATGTCAAACTGGTTTTATGATCACCATACCAGCTCAGTTATGGTTGCACCTATGGGAAGGTTTCTTGGTTTCATGTTTTGAGCTGCTGATGAATAGCAGCGTGTTAGCCCCTTAACCAATGTCAACCTGTTTGAGTTAATCCCACCTTGTCACGAACAAATACACACCCCTGGGCGTGCGTCCAGCTCTGTCTCTGTGTCTATAATCTGCAAACGCCAAAAATGGTTAGGACTTGAATTGCCTGTTCTGGTCCAGTTTGGACAATCAGGGTAGTCTCAAGGTGGCTGCTAAAGGTGATACTACAGTAACGCCCACAAACAAAAGGGCACAGTTGTGAATTGGATTCTGTAATTTGCTATACATGTATTTCAGATAAGCCCTTAGATTTTGACAGCGTTTATAAAGCACTTTGCTAGGCTAACTGACTACTCAGCGATTTTATAGATCATGATGACATGCAGCTTTAACCTGGAAGACAGGCTCACTATTGGCCTAGAAATGGCAGTTTGGAGGCTCTTGCTCAGACATGTACTGTAGGCATTTGATAATTGTAAACTGCAAAAAATGACCTCCTGTTCTGCAGGATGTCAACATGTCGGTTATTTAAGTTAAGAGAGTTAACTACTTGGTCTTGAGTGAGATGCAGAGCCACCAACTGCATCTTTGGCTCTGCACTCACGTGTATGTATACCACTGCGTGTCTGTACATACACCAACATCATAATGCCTAACACACAGTCAGAACAGCGTAACCTCTTAAATAAGACACATAAAAAGATGTGTTTTTTCTTTTCCATCTCACCTTCTTCCATTTATATTCTCAATAATTCATAAGCATTTCAAATGACCATTGCTTAATGACTTGTCCATATCTCAACATCTACTGATTGAATCACTGTGTGGGTAGAGGAGAGGAGCCTACAGCACAACAGGAAAATATATATATATATATATATATATATATATATATAACAAACATAACAAGAGCTATAAAACAGATCCCATCCCCCGAATACACGGCCTGTGAGCAGAAGCGCGTCTATCTCTATCTCTGACAGATTTGGTGGACGAGGCTGGTCACACCCACTCCACAGGTGGCAGGATGAAAGCAACAGCAGCATGTGGGTGTAACTAGTTGTTGCTTTGTGTACTGCAAGCCTTTCTCTCAGCTGCATTTAAAGGGGGGGGGGGGTGCTTTTATTCCACGGACCCCAGCTTCACGAACAACACAACAACAACAGCACGATAAGATAAAAAGAGTAAATTGGTGGGCAGACTTAAACACTTAAAATGAAAATTCCAGATTCTAATCAGATTTGGAGGTCATATTTATGCATGCCGTCGAGAAGGCTTGTTTATACAAAAACAAAATTTGCACAAGATTATTCACTTTTAATTTGGTCAGAAATTCAAAATTCTCAAAAGTCTGTCTTCGCTCTGCTGCACTGCCCTTGATCTGTCTCCACGTGCTTAAGTTTCTGAGAAGCCCCAGTAATTAAAAGGGAGGTGAACCTTGCCAACGGATTTATGCTAATGATTATGAACATCCCAGATATTTTGTTGTGAGGAGCTGTGAGGACAGGCTTTGGACAATCTCGAAGTTTCAAGATCGGACTTTGGGTGAACTTAACTTTGATTCAACCTTAAGTGTTACAGCCTCAGATTGGTATGTGCCTTTAAATCTAAGTTATAGGTTATTTCCTGTGGTGTCCTCTAAGAAACAGTGGCTGTACAGCTGCCACTGAAGGAAGACAGTCAGCACTTGTCTGGTATGAAGAAATACCTCAACGTTTTGTCATTTATGTTTAGTTTCTTTCTACTCAATTCTCTGACACAGCCAACAGCCAGTCAGCTAAGCATTTAGACAAGAAACCTACAAAAACAAATGGCCTGGTTAAGTCTAAGGCTACCAAAATGCTATTATCAATCTTTTGAAGTACCTGAAGTATATCTGGAGTATAGCATGACATCACACACCCTCTCTCTGTGTTGATCTCGAGCCCCTAGAGAGCGGAACAAAATGTTCACCTGAGGATGACCAGTTTCCAAAGAAACAACAGTCATTGGCAAAGAAGTTTCCAGATAAATGAAATGACGGATTAACATTGGCCTTGCATTCTCCACCTTGCACCGTTCAGGGTGGAGAGCACCGTGAGAGCGAGTGGGGTGTTTGTAGCCCAAGACACTTTGTTTTGGACATACATACATACACCTACACATACATACATATATTGCACAACAGTAAATCTAATAGTGAAGCGATTTGGGGTTTTACCCAAAGATCTTTGCTAATTTCCTAAAACTCATAGTGACTCCAGGCAAACCTGCAATGAACCCACAACGTGTAATTTCTATGTTTAGTTTTCTGTATTGGTTACATGAACAAGTGTTAACACACAACTAAATGAATTTCGAAGGTGCTTCTCTGCAGATCTCTGTTGTCATCGCACAGAGCATAACAGGCTGTGCCCCCCTCCGCCTGGTCGTTATACAACGCCAAGATAAGCTACCACTTTACTCTCTCCTTCTATTGTGGCTTCCTGTTGAATAGTCAGACATTAATGTGATATCGATCTTCTCATCTACCACTGAACAAGGAAGGAAATTAACATATTCTGCAAAATGTCAAACAGTTCCTTTAAGAAAACTCTAACTCTAAAAAGTAAATCGACTCTTTTGCTAACATTATGGAACATCTCCTCATAACTCCAGGCAATGCTTACTTTGAGAGAACTCGCATTCAATCAAAAACAAAAATGACATTTTCCTGTGATGGATAATTGAGGTTTTAGCCATAAAAACAAGCATTTACATTTCCTGAAACGCGCATGTTGTATGATTTACACTTGCCTCTCTGTACCTTGTGTGACTTCCTTGAAGCAACACTGTGACTGAGCAAATTTACTCAAGTAAACGGCCACACGAGAAGTCCCTGCACAGGACAGGACAAAAAAACTAATCAAACCTCTGCTGGGTGTGTATGTCCGTAAACAAACACAGTGCACTTGAAATTGTCTCAGAGATCCGGCAAAGAGCAAATCTAGAGAAGAGGGCAGGGCCTGAATTCTTTGCCCACTTTGGTGAGCAATTTTTAGGCCCATTGCTTGGAAAACTTGGAATTAACAAGTCTCAGACTAAAAGCAAAAATAGGTGTTTCTACTACAGGTCATGATTTTGGTATCCAGTATTTTCCATAATGTCTGGGAATCCCCCATGTGTTTCCTGGATGGCATGGTTCGCACCAAAGGGCCAAACATTTTCTCTCTTCTGGTGCCAGATCACATCACACCAGTTCATTTATTTGCAATTTCCACCTCCCGGTAACCAAGGTGTGATGTGGCTCCTCCTTCCTTATGTTTGTTTGGATTTCCTCCAGCATGCAGAAAGCTTATGGCAACCATCCTATTTTGGCTCACGATCCTTCATAACGAAGAGTATGCCTGATAAGTCAACATGCACATTTTCGTGCTTGAACTGCAGCTTTGCTCTATGTTGAAATCTCTCAAAAACTCTAATGCCGATTGTTAATCGATTTTGTATAAACATTCACAGTGTCTTCCTGATGAATCTAACCAACTCCAACAATACCACTGAGACTGAGGTTTTTGGTAGTCATCTCTTGAAAGTTTGCACAGTTATTCATGGCCCTCTTAGGATGAACCACTTAATGGCTTTGGGGATACGTTTTGAGCTTGTGGAGCTTATGTCACTGCAAACAGCTGCCTGTTATGGTCGAAAACGATGCTACGAGTGAGTTGAGCGCTGCACTGAGAATCAATGTGCTGCAGCTGAGGCGAGCCGTAGAGACAAGTGATTAATAGGGGTGACTCCTCTCAATGTTCATGAATAAAAAAAAAACAGATTACATCTGGTTTAAATCTACTATCATGTAGTTCACGTACAACTTCCTCCATGTTTATGTTTATTCCTCCAGTTTATATTCATATTCCTATTGATTTGCATACTAAGTTTTACCAAGTCAAAATCTTTTCTCTGTTAGGCCTCTTGAAATCATCATATTCCATGAGGTAAATCCCTCTGGTATCTCCTTGAGATTTACATCAGCGATTACACCCTTTTATTATATTTCCATTAGGATGCATTACAATGGCCCCTACGTCATGCCAGGTACACACTGGTACACCGAGGCACACACCCAAACGCACTCAGATACGGCCACCGACAATCATTCGGCCTTTCTTCAACTTGTTTTCACCTCTCGCCTGATACGTCTTTTGTTCGATACCTGATATGAACCCCTCTGGCTCCTGTTTAGCACGGGCACAGACCCACCCACTGGTTCATGCCTGCGCTATTCTGCAGCTACCTCCTCCCAGATTTTTTTTCTTTCCTTCTACTCTGTTTGAAATCTAAGTGCAGCCGTCCAGCTGCAGATCAGCCCGCTCTGTTTTTCCAGCCTCTCTACTCCTAGCCTGGCCTTTGCCCCAGCTCTGGCTGCAGACCTCCAGGTCCCGCTCAGGTTCTCCAGCAGCCTCTCAAACTGTCTGTCTGCAGTGCTAACCATACCACCAAGTCCGCGATCACAAGCAGGTTTTTAGGCTTGGCCCAAGTGAATGTGAGTGTGAGTGTGTGTGTGTGTGTCACTCCCCTCCCCTAAGCACAGGTGGACTTGTAGGGAACGCTGCCAAATACTTTTGGTTTAGAGGGAGGGAGGGGTGTTGGCTGAGGCTGGTGGGTGTAGCAGTTTTTGTTTTGTTGTGTTTCTTAGATAACCGTTTCACGGAGCGGTACCTTTTCACTCCTCCAAATCACTGACACACCTTCGGAGCAAATTTGAGTCTCTCTATCGCCTGCTCTCACTTTCACAAGTCTGCCAGAGCACAGACAGCGCTGAGTTTCCTGACAGGGACTGAGTGCGCGAGAGAGGAACTGAAATCAAAACTTCTCTTAAAAGGTCAGTAACATCTAACTGTCTGTTTCGCTCTCCTCTCTTTGCAGTTTTTTTTCTGTCTCTCTCTCGCTTTGGCGTAGGACCATTTCGCATATCCTAAAAAAGTCATAATGAGAGGTTCATATTTTCTGTGTGTTGTGGCAAAATTTCAAAGCGTGCAAGAGCTGTCTGCTTCCCGCTGAGTCGGACGAAAGGATGGTTGACCTTACCCAGAATCAGGTTCTTCTGCGCTCCCATTTTTAAGTTGCAAATCATGGCACGTCTTAAACTTTTTAAGGGATGTTATCTGGAAACTTTCCAGTATGTGTGTGTGTGTGTGTGTGTGTGTGTGTGTGCTGAAGCATCTTGCAACAGATGTGCGCGCAGTGAAAGCCTTCCCCTGCACAGGAGGAAGCAAGTGAAAGCATGACAAAGCTACAACAGACTGACAGACTGATATAATTTTTTGGTTCTGTAATTGTGGGAGCCGCAGCAGCTTGCATTAACTACATGATAATTTATGTTCGCATGATTTAGATTCCCCATCTGATATTTTTCCCTGTCATCTTCATAGACGTAGTTGTGAACAATAAGATGTGATGCAGTTCGGGCCGGGACTGCAGCGAGTAGATGATGTGCATCACTCCCCCAGGAATCTATTTAGAAAGTCACTTTCATTCTCAGGTGTTTTTCATAATCATTTCGAGGTCAACTTTAGATTGAGTTTCTCACTGCAGCAAATGTGGGGGCAGAGACGTGACCTTAAAAAAATTAAAGAAGTGAGTAACTGTTAACCTTTTCGAGTATAAATATAACCCACCGGTCGATCGAGCAGACTTGCAGTATCTTCGGGTCTCATCTGAGGCACTGTACTAATGAGAAGAATTACTGTAGTATTATCACTTGCAAGTCAAGTGAAATGCATTTTCCTGTTTGTCAGATTGAGAAATGGGCGAAAGCTATACATGTAAGTCGACTATTTGCAGTTTTTACAAAAAAGAAAAAACCTCCCTGTTGTGGCTAAAAAGAATGTGACAAAATGTGTCAAATGCAGCTTCACAGCAGTGAGAGAAGGTGTCTGTGACGAGCTTCTCTTACAGGCAGATGTTTCTGTGATCAAACACATGATGGATTCTTCTTGAACACCAGAATAGACAATGTATGTTATGAGTAAGTTTGTCAATGTATGCCACAGGAAGGTGATAAAAAGCATTTTAGATTTTTTTTTTGCACTTTTCTGGCAAGAAAAAAATGCTTCGACCTTTATCAGTACCAAAAAGCAGCGCCTATAGAGCTGTGTTCCTGTCACAGCGGGGGTTAGACGGGGATAGAGTCTCGTCGACGCTTGTCACACACCCTCGCTGCCTCCATCTCTCTCCCGACTTCATGCATATTGTACCCGATCCTTTTGGTCTTTTGTTGCAGGGCCCCTGTGAGTTGGACAAACATTACCTGAGGCTGATCTCATTCATGTTTGTGCAACTGCACCTATAGCGCGCTGTATAGGATGGGCCATGGCGCTAAAGTCACTCAACAAGTACTCGGGTGTGAGGGACGTGGATGAACAAAATGAGGACATAGTTTCAGATTTGCAAATCGATGCAACGTGTTTGTTATGAGCCTGACGGTGAATGAGTCCACACGCCTTCGTCCCACCTGACAGCGTGTGGGCATGTCAATGTAACAGCATTCACACAGGGACGCACAGTCTGATTTTAACCTCGGATGACACAGATGTCATCTCTTCATGGTTACCTAAACTCAGGGTTTTTCAACAGATTTGAGTCCCAGACTTGCCGAACCCAGCTACAGTTGAAAACACTACTTGTTTGCAGGTTTTTACATATGTCACGCATGTCCACAATGGCCTATGTAGTTGTTTGTGTGCGTACGTGCTTGTCCGCCCTCCTCCGTAGGACTGAGCTCCAGGTTTTGTGTGTGTGTGTGTGTGTGTGTGTGTGTGTGTGTGTGTGTGTGTGTGTGTGTGTGTGTGTGTGTGTGTGTGTGTGTGGAGTTGGGCTGGGTGAGTAAGCCGCCCCTCACAGATGAATAGAGGATGGGAGGAGGCTTGAAGAGGCTGCCGTGGCCGTGGGTGGGAGGCTCGAGCCCTGCCAAAAAAGCTCCTTCTGTGGGATTTGTGTACTTTTGCGTTCCTCACGAAACACAGCGCGGCGCAAACGACAAAGCGGGCAGGGCGGCAGAGACTCGCACTCCCAGAGGTCGGCTGGATGGCACCCCGGTCGCTTTTCAAGCTCTGCTCTTTCTTTCCGTTCACAATTTTTACACTTCCACCTCTTTGCCTCCCCCTCGATCCCTGCTGCTGCTGCTTTTCGTCACTTTTTTGTAATTCTCTTTCATAACGTGACTAATAATGACACAGAAATTGACAGATTTTTCACATTTATGAGAAGCTACTTTATGCCAATAGCGACATTTCCGTTATATTTAGGCCATTATTTTGGAGAATTGCTGGAAGTGGTAACTTACCTAACCCTAAGCCTTTATTGGTTAAAACATGTTTTAGGTTGTTTTGTAGAATACATTTGTGGAAAGCTATAAAGCTAGTTTGAAGAGCACTATTGATATAAAAATTTAAATGGAAACATTTTTGTTTTTATTTGAAAACCTTGCTCAAAATACAGCGCTTAAAAAGAAAAAATGCCTCTGCTTTTATTTCCTCTCTACTGTTTTGAATTCTTCCTTAAGCTTCTTAAGTTTTACATTCACCGATCAAAGAGGAAATGCATCTGTCAATGTAAAGGTGCTTTTTTTTGTCTTCACAGTCTGAAATGTCAGTGGCAGTCGAAATTTGTAATGTGGTTGCACAATGAATCCTATTACACACAAATTGTGGGCGTTTCCTGAATGTTACCTAGATAATAGAAAATAGGCCCCTGTAACCACTGGCAACCCACCTCAGTCTGGTGACATGTGAAAAGGAACATGATTCTCGGCTCGGCAATTGGGTTAAATTATCAGGTGGTAAATTAGAAAATTAAAGCTCTATTTTAGAGACCCAAGCTGCAGGAAACACGAGTCGACTGTCATTCAGCATCAGGGAGTTAGGTGAAGAAAGGAAGGGGGGGTTAAAAAAGAGCACGATTTCATAATGTCTAAAAGAAAGATCTGGGTTGAATAAGTGGGTCCACCCACCTGAGTGTGAGAGGCAGCGAGAGAGAAACCAGGGCTGGATGGCAGTTTTAGAGACATGAGTGTGTGGGTTAGGCTTGCTGGCCTGCTTATGCTATCTAATCACTGGGAGAGAAAGGAGAGCAGCATGCCTTGATCCACCCACCCACCCCAGACAAACAGCAGTTAGCCTGCAAAGTACTATATGTGGTCGCCTGCAGCTCTGGGCCAAACATGTCGAAAACAGAGATAAAATGTGACAACGTGAGCGCACAGGTAACACGCGCTCGGTGCCATTCTGTCCCACTCTGAGCTGGGGGAGAGAGAGATGTGTCAATCTGCAAGCTTCTGTAGGTCACGACTGAGAAAGTGTGTGTGCGTGCGTGTGTGTGTGTGTGTGTGTGTGAAGTCCGTCTGGTGTGTGTCACTGGTGAACACGTGGCCATAATCCAGCAGGTGGATCTGAAACTCATGACAGCTTACTGATTTATTCCGAGCCAAATGAAGCCAAATAGTGTTCCAACCCTAGGCTAAACGCAGCGAAGGGGCAATGAATCCACTGGCGAACGCAGCAGTTGATGAAACAAAAACATTCACACGCAATTACAAAAACCTCTCGCCGTTTAACCGTTAAACCGCCTGATGGACATTTAATGTTGCTTTGTGTTGATTTCACTGCTTCTCGCGTCTTGGATCAGACACAGATACGTTACCTGTGTGATACCTGAGTGGGTGGGACGAGAGTCCAAAAATAGCTGACCCACGCTTCACACGTGTCTTTGTGAGGGTGCATGTAGTGAATGTGTGAGTGTATGTGAATGCAGCCCGTAACCTTGTCCACGTGTGTGTTTGTGTGTGTGTGTGTGTGTGTGTGTGTGTGTGTCATGACAGGCATCTGTCTCACCTGCCCTGCAGCCTGACTGGTTTTAATTAGGAGGTGCCAGAGTGCCCGAGGGCTCTCCTGCTGACACACACACACATACACATGCGCACACACACGCAAACATGCATACACACACGCACAGTACCTGAGGGCAGACAGAGGCTGTCCCACCAAGGCTGGCCTCACTTCTCGTTATCACCATAAGGAGCTGTCCTCGTTCACCCCGCGACCCTCACAACAGGCGGACGGGCCCGCTCACTAAATATTCACGCCGGGCAAATCAAATGAACACAAGACCGAGACACTCCGAGAAGCACCGGAGCGGAAGTGCTGCTCCGGAGGTCTGACTCCTTGTGCATTTCACCAGAATAAATTTACATATCTTAGCACACACACATATAAATAAAAGTGGCCCTTAACATAAAAAAATAGCCATATTGGCCGCATTTGGCGCAGACATTTAAGTTATCCTCCCACAGCAGTGAGTTTGTTATACTACGCAGTTTGGACACCTGTGAAACACTGGAGCTCCGTCTCCTTCGGTGCTTTGCGGTTCTAAATATGCAGCTTGTGTACTTCACCTCCCTTCTGGCAACGCATCCAATACTGATTAGGGTGTATGAAGAAAAAAAAGGAAGAAAAAAAAAGAGTCTGACAAAACGGGGGAGAAAGTGAAAAGCGCAAACAGATGGGTCAGCAGAGAGTAAACACCCTCACCTTCACTCACCCGAATGGCATGCTCCAAGGTGAGTTCTAATGACCTCAGAGTCGTGACAGATAGGTATGTGTCTCTCCGAACGTTTGTCTGTGATTGAGCGATGTGGCCGGCGTACAGCAGCTTTGCGCACACACCTACCTCTTAAGCAACAGCGGATTTGTGAGTGTGTGAGTGTGTGTGTGTGTGTGTGTGTGCGTGTGTGCGTGGATATGTGTGTCTGTCCTTGGAGACGGGGGGCGTAGACCTGGGAGGCTGTTGCGATGCTCTATCTCTGGGCTGAGGGGAGATGATTTCCTCCCTTTCCTGCTTCTCTCCCACACCAGGCCACACCTGGCGTCCACCAGGGGAAAGGGCACATGTCTATGACTGGTTATGTTTGTCTGTCTCTGCCGCTATTAATCAAGGGAAGGCCTGAACTACTTCTCCCATGTCACGTCGCTTTGTTGCCAGGTTGCCGGTAATCTGACAGTTTCATTCCAATAGCTGATGTGGTGGCTGGTCGCCTGCGTGTAGGTGAGGCAGAGAGTGAGCGGACTTTGAACTCTTTAAACAAGCGGAGCGGTGTGAGTGCAGATCAGGAGCGACCGTCAAAGTGTGGGTTTGCCTCCAAAAAGTCCTCCTTGTTACACATCCAAACACAACTGTCCCTACAGAGGGACACACAAATGCCCTTTGGGATGTGACCGGAAGTCAAGGCTATAGTTAGGTTTTGGTTTAGGTTCAAAAATGTCTTGGTTAGGTTCAGGGAATCATCGTGAGCTGTCTTAAAATGATTGTTTAGGTGATCTCCGTCATCATGCTTACTATAATAAACAGTTGGTTCAGGTTAGGGCACGTTTGTGGTCTTGGTTTTAAAACAGACCAGGTTATTGTCAGCTTGAAACAGGGAAAAAGAAATCAGCTGTTGCCTGTGTTAGAGGCAGATGTTTCACTGATCCATGCGTCTACCCCACACCGTAGCAATGCACACTCGAGAGAGACATCATAGAGAGACACCTCGACAAAATTAGGACATTTCAGTGCAGTTTAAAAAGAGGGATGATTTTGATCTCTCTAGAAAACTTCAGTTTTAGTCCAGCTTGTAGAGGGCATCTTCGATGGCTAGAATCATTAAACCCCAAAAGTCCAATTAGAGTGAGACTTCACCCATCTGCTCAGCTACTAGAGTTACCAGGGACAGTACAGCTACTAGGGATAGGGCTAGGGTCAGATGGTTGGTTTGCTGGTAAGGGTTAGAAAACAAGGGTGACCCCCCCATGGAGCACATGAAGGGAGATGAGCAATTGGACATCATTTTTGAGATAATGGCTGAACAGGTTGGACATTTTCTAGGTTTCCGGGATGTCTAGCATGTGTGTCATTCATAACGACAATCAACATTTTGATCTTCTGATGGAATCAGAGAGCACGCTGAACACATTGTACCTTTCATAAGTCTTTTCAGAAAGTCTAGCGATCCTAAGATCCTAACCAGACACGGTATATTTATTACCGCTGCCACCAGTGGCAAATGGAGTGCTCTATGGTACAGTATGTTCCTGTTCTTCGTTTTGCAGGCGCCAATTGCTGACTGATACTGTACAGTGAGCCGTGTTGTGTACCGCATCAAAGTCTCCCTGAGATAAAGTTTGTGTAATTATGCTTCACACCCCATCCCCCCTCCAAAGGGCCAATCTGGTGCCCTGGTACGTGCATCTTGCTGGGCACAGCAGGTAGCAGTAAACAGGTACATTGGGACGCCAGACAGACCAAACAGATGACTCTTGCTCAGCCCCCCTGAATACTCATGTCTTGTGACTGTTGGCGCTCAGACTGAGAGTGACAAGGCTCACCACTTCTCGCCGTGGCTCTGGTGTGGTGGGGGAAGCAGTGTTTACCCTGATGATTACAGCCCCGCCACGATAATTCTTCATAGCTCTCGAGACAACAATATAAGTGACTCACGACGTAAATCTGCACGATGCGCGCGCACTGCGTTTCGGGCTGAAACGTGTGAATTCGCACCGTGAAAATCAGCTGCGGAGAAAATGAGCGCGATTTACACCCTTATTCGGCACCTTCAGACCACTGGCTGGTGTCAGTTACAGTCGATGACGGTGTGCAGTCTTACAGTCTGCAGTTTTTACAGAGTTCAGAACAAAGCAGTCCACACAGGTACCACTTACTGCGTGTTGCTATGACGGCAGAAGCGTGTTTAGAATAGATAGCCAATCTTATATGATGGCAAATGTTGTTTTTCTGGCCATCTGGCTGGGCTGCTTGCAGTTAGTGGCTAACCCTGTGTATATATACGAGATGCCAATGCGAGCTGACCTCAGCACTCACCCTGGACAAAACAGTGTAAACCACCAGGGCATGGGCTGTGGTTTGCTTGAGTCCATGTTTTCCCTTGGGGGAAGTGGGCTTAGCAGTCTGATGTACGCTCCGATGTCTACTTGTTTGTGGAGGTTAACGCAACACAATTTGACTGCTTTCACAGGATGATTGTTGGTTATGATTTATGGATGTTTGAAAATATTTTAGAAGATTTGAGGTTGTGCCGGCCACAAAGATAACAGTGTCTGACAGCAGTTCCTACCTTCATGAAACTGTTAGGAGTCGTTCTCTACTTTTAATGTGCTATTGCTGTAAAAAAAAAAAAGAAAAGAAAAGAAAAAAAAGAAGTCATCTTTTAACAGATGATATATCAGTTGGGTGGTGGAGCCTTCCTGCTGTCAGCAAATTAAATAAAGAAAGAAGCATTACAATGGGCGTGGACTAATGATGTCACACAGTGCATCATTCACATCCTGTGAATATGCTATGTCATAACATTTGGCCTGGCTGGGACAGCAAAGGAAACACTTTTATGATCTGTTCGTTTTTTTTTTCCCCTCTCCGGTTCTTGCTTTGTCATTAACACACACACACACAAACACACTCGGGCACACTTTGACACAACCTGAGGACGCGGCATTGGAGGCCACTCTCTGTAGCCATGAACTTGTCACAGCAGACTTCCTCTCAATGCCGAGGTCTACACAGAAGGGCTGTTTTCTCCACCTGGCCTCACAAACCTCCTGCTCCTCCTCCTCCTCCTCCTCCTCCTCCTCCTCCTCCTCTGTACATACTGAGGCGGTGGCGAGCAGTCACCTCGCTTTGGTGATTTCAGACGCTGACTCAAAACAGGAATCTAACGTTGGCCTTATGCTACCCTCAACCTGGTTTTTGAAACGTTTCAAGTAAAAGGAAAATGAGTCGGCCTCAAACTGCGTGTGGTATTTTTCAGCGATTGTGGTTTGGTGTCGGCCTCAGTTTTCGCAAGCTTTTAAGTCATATTTGTTGTAAATCATCAGCCGTGACTGAATTAGACTGTTCACAGAGTTTTGGATGCAGAGTGACAACGATGTCCGTCAATGCTTTCCAGTGGGTGACTGAATGCAATTATCTGAAAGTAACGGATATTAAATGTTACCTGTAAGGGGGTCATCTATAGGCGTAAAACTGAAACTAACGATCTCTAAGCTGCAGTTGTGTCTCAGCCTCTGTATTACTACTTTTGGTGCGGTGCACCCCGGCCTGAGACCAACCAACAGAGGTGCACAAAATAGTTTTTCGACTTTTCTCTCTCTGTTTCTCCTTTCCTTTCCATTTTTTTAACCTCCCTCGGTCTCCCCAAACAACCCCTTCGAGTTTCTTTGCCCCGGTCCCTTTATACCAAAATCCACTCTAACACAACTAAAAATTCATTTTGTCTGACCTAAATCAGAGGGTGTCTGCGCCATGGGCTTATTACACAGTGCGCTTAAACTTGTGTTGTGGAGGAGGATGGGGTATTATTATCTTCCAGCTACCCACCCTGCTATAAAAACTAGTGGTGCGACATCTCCACAGCGCAGTGCTGCTGCCCTCCCTCCCTTCCTCTCACTCTCTCGCTCGTCCTACATGAGCCACACACAACAGTGCAGCCTGACTCTTAACTCCACGCAAGCCACTCTGCTACACAGACAGACCCGAGAACCGCACTCGGCTCTCCTCTGTTGCGCTGCTTCTGCTTCTCTCCATTGGATATTCCACCCCGGGTGTTCCTTCTTTTTCTTTCTTTCTTTTTTTTTTTTTTGTCATTTTTGTGAATGGGCATCCGTGGCCGGTGTGGGGAGCCTGTGAATGGACTGACTGGCTGCCTGGCTGGCTGACTGATTGACAGTCTGGCGAGGAGAGAGGCAGCCGTGTTTCAATTAAGAAGGGCAATGCTGAGAGGTCAAGCGCGGAGCAGCAGAGCCTCTTAGTTGTCTGGAAATACAAAGACACGTGAGGGGAATCGCGAAACTGAAGGCACGGTAGGTGATGGTTGCTGAGAGCGCTGGAATGCCGGGGGAACGTATCAAGACATGTGCGAATTAATGTGGATGCCAGAGTACGGGAGCATGCACACTGGGTGTGTGCGTGTGCATATTATGTCCACATTGGTTCGTCACATTGTTACAGGAGGGTGCATGTGTGTGGACAAGCTTGCACTTGTGCGCTGTGTTACAGTGCGCACACGTGCATCGCTCAGCGTCCCTGTTTACTGAGTGTTTATACGAGCCTCCTCCTCCAGGTCATAAAGACCAGATGAGGTGCAAACGGGACAATAAAAGTCAGTCGGTGACTGGACTAATCCTCCAACTTGTAGCGTAAATATTGCGCTATAGGATTCTGGAGACGGATCAAGGCATTCAGAGCAGAGAAAATGCCAAGTATGTAGTTTTAGTGGGGCTCAATTGTTTGTTCAGTCTCCCACAGTGATTATGCATGTTCAGTTTCAGATACTCCATATCTGTACGACATTGTCCTTCATATCCACAATAAATACTCAAGTGATTCCTAAACTTAAATGGGATGTTTGTGAGGGAGGACAAAATAAAAACATGTTATGGATTCAAGGCTGAGCTGTAAATTGCTGTTTACAACAGGGTTGTTGTCAGCGGGCTTATGGTCCTCTTACCTCATGTAGTTACAAAACTCCATGGCCGTTATTATTATTGTTAAAATTGTTTACCACCCTTGTTTGCCATTAATGCATTCACATTTGTTTGCCTTGTAAAATCTTCTACTGAAATTGTGAGCACATTAATCGCAACAATTCTCAGACGTGCATGAGAGTGAGTGGGAAACAGAGCAGAGGTATTGTGTGAAAAATTGCAAAGTGCAGACCAGTTATATTGTGTGGCTGGTATTTCAGATGCTGGATCGTTTATGAATTCACTTTAAAAGAATACCTGTAACTAAATACCCATTAACAGGCTTAAAATACTGGGAAAGTAATTGTATTGGAGATCAATGTCAAACCAATGACATGTTACCTTAATCACATAACTGTGATTAAACCTCATTCACCTGCCAGCATGTAATAAAGGCTTTTCAAGCTTTTGTTCTTAAGCCTTTTTTTTAATGAATAAAATATGCAATATGTGCTCGTTTTGATAAAAACTGACCTTTTTCTTTCAAGACCCTTTCCTTCACATAAAAAAATAACCCAGTCCACGTTTTTAAAAGGGCCAAATTATGAATATTTTACAAACATTTCCAAAGAGTAGCTGTTTTTCGTTCAACACTATTATTTTTCATCCTGGTGCTGATGCCCATCTCCCTATGTTGGTTCAGGGGCCTTCAGTTAGGCCGAGCAAAGACGGGGAAACGTGTTGGTGAAAGAATCAATCTGTAACAAACATTCTTCATCACTGTATCTGTGTTTAGAAATCATAAACTTTTGTTTACTTTTTGGGTTGACAGCGTTAATGGCGTGTAGCTGTGGGCTACCCCGAAGGCTCGAGAGATGACACTCGAGCCTTCGACACTCGACCCGAGCCGCTCGGACTGGCCTTCAGACCTCTCGAGATCACCGTGCGCTTCACATCAACCCCGCTTTATCACCTTTCCAATAAATACAAATCACGTTTTAATAGTAGAAAAGTGAACCCACTGTCACGAACAAGCAAATGTAATAATAATTTATTTGTACGTTTGTCGAGGCATTTTAACATCTGTTAAATCTGTTGTTTCATTTAATTCGTGGTTTGTGCTAATAGTTAATACGAAATGTGTCCGACCATCAGGGTGACTCTTAACCAAATTGCAATATTTAGGAACAGGGTCTAAATTCAAGCCATATGACGGCATAATGTTTTTGTTAACCCCTATCAGCGTAAACGTTGCCCAGATTTTTAAAATATGGCCGGTGGTCAGATTTGACCCCGACCTTTCTATTCTATTGTAAACACACAACCGACCGTGTTGGGTAATTGTCATTAGACTCTGCTAGCCGGCCCAAATTGACAGCAATTAAGACACAGTTTCTAACCTTTCCCTATGCGGCCTATAGGCTCCAGACAATTGTCGTTTAATACACCCGGCGAGGAAATGTCTCCTCCAGAAACAGGTGCGCTGGTGTTTTACTGCTGATAATGCACTGCCGTACACAGTGGGTCAAATGAGTGGCTCCTCCTAATAAGGGGGTGACTTTTACCTGTCAATACTTTAAATTATTGGCTGTGCAATTGTCCGTCTGTGACAGTTGTTTAGCAGGTGTTTGCTGAGGGCCGTTGGTGACAAGGGTAAAGTTTGGCTGCTGCTGGTGATTTAACCAGTGGGTCAGGTGGATGCAGTGGCCTGACAGGGACAAACTAGGCGCTGGGTGGCTGCAGCTTACAAGCCAAATGAGTGTCTGCCCGTGACATGGGGTGAGATGGACATTAGCTGCTGATTTGTGGCCTGAGCGGTCAGGGCTGGGGACAAGTTAGCCGCTCCACTCTGGCTATAATGATGATACAGCTGCAGCAGGGACAGAGGGAGGTAGAGGAGGAGGAATGATTAGGAGGAAGAGGTGGTGGTGTTGGTGGTCAGAGCACAGAAAAGCGGATGAAGTTCTGGGGAGAAAGGCGACACTGAATGGAGGTGACACGTAATTTGGGGTGGGAGTGCTGAGTTGAAAGTGTTGGTGACTAAGTGAGGCATGGGAGGAGACGTGGCCGGCACAGGCGGGCGGAGAGAGGGAGAGACACGCGGAGAGGCGAGACTGTCCATTAGAGGTCAGTTTAATAATTGAGCGGAGCGCGGTGCGAGTCGTGTCACGTATGGAAATGAAATTCCCGTTGGGCAAATTAGCTCAGTGGTGCGAGTTCGATAAATTGAAATGGGCACCACGACCACAAACTATGACTTTCATTCGTTCAAAAAGACACCTGATAGAGGCGGGTTTATCGGGGCTTAATGGACGGCTCTGCGAAAAAGTTGCATTGTCCCTCCGTGGCTCAGCTGGAGGAGTCACATGGATAACGAGCCAAATTACTTAAACAGTAATTATCAGAGCCCTTTCACAAGGCGTCCCCACCCTGGCTGCTCTGACGGGTGGAGGGGTGTGTGTGTGTGTGTGAGTGTGTAAAGGGTTAAGGCTGTTTGGCTGATGAAATGTCGCTCCAGGACCTTGCGGTGGGAAAGCTGTGCCCTCCTCCCCTCCCTGTCTATGTGGCACATCCTCCTTAGATCCTCTCCACATTGTAATTAGGGGCCGGCTGCGAAGAGCTAGCGCTCGCTAGTGGCAGGCGAGCAGTGGGAACAGAGGGGAGTGGTGCGCGCCGGGGCACCAGGCGAACAAACAGCAACAGGAGCACGTGTCCCATAGTTCCAGGAGTGGGTGGGATGGCTCGAGAGCAAACGAATGACAGTGGGTTCGCCAAGCCCTCCCAGTCAGACTCTTTTTCTCTCCCTCTTATCCACTCAGTGTTGTTCCAAGCTCTGCACTATTGTTTGCCTTGGCAGGCTGTTACAGGGAGGGGCCCCTCCGCTGGTGTTTGTGCAACCTGTTAGGGAACTTTTAAGGCCATCCGATCTCTCACTTGCTCTCTCACTGGAGATTCTCTCACCTTTTTACCCAGGCTATTACTTCTGTGGATGTTGCACACACATGAAACACGATAAAAAAGAGCCTCATGCTCTTAATCTGTCAAAGATAAAAACCGAATGAAAGGATAGAAGCTCGTAGCAGAGGATTTGTAGGGAATTTCATAAAGACAAATCACTTACTCTCTGGACCCAGTACTCCCAACACAAACAGAGGATTTCTTCAGGTGCCTATTGCAACTCCCCCCTCTTTCACAGTACGATCAGGATCATTCAAGATCATGTAGGAGGTCTACGGATAGGTCCGTGGGTCTACATCCTATACCACCACCCCCTGTATAGACATCTTAATTATGTCCACACTGTATCAATGGATTCAACACAGCAACAGTTACCTAGCAACAAGATCGACAAGAATAAACTACATGTAAGATTGGTATCCAAGTTTTGTAGCTGCAGGTGAACTGAGGGATTTTCTGAAATTGTTTTATTTATTTATTTATTATTTTATTCTTCCCTCCTATGGTGAGATCCTTGCAGCACAAAAGAGAGCGAGACACTGTGTGTGTGTGTGTGTGTGTGTGTGTGTGTGTGTGTGTGTGTGTGTGTGTGTGTAAGCCTGTGTGGCTTCAGCCCTGGCCCATTTAGAGCCAGTCAACAATACAGCTGCGGTGAGCGAGCCCGCTTCAAAGTATTTATCTACACATGCCTCCAGTGACCACCGAGTGTGGACGGCTAAGTTTAAGCTCTATTCATAGATGTGAATGAATGAGTACGCAGTCAGAGGAGGTTTCATTACCGTGACTGTAAACAGCAGCAAACGCAGTGAATCAACAGGTAGGAACTCTGGCAGCTCTGGAATGAGGCTTTTTAAGAGAAAAGGACGGATTTTTTTTTTTTTTGAGGCAACATCTGCTCTCATCTCTTCGTCACCTCCCTGGAAATCAAACGAGCGTGTAGAGAGGGCAGGCTGCAAAGTAAGCATTTTGACAGGATACAGTATCTAGAGTACAATCTGACCTCCTTTGTCATTCGCCATGTTTCTCACCACATCCCAATCACACACACACTCTATTGTTCAGATGACTGTATCGGCTTGCTACGTGCTCATATCAGTTTGAGACAGTGTGGATGACTATTACACATTATCACACAGGCTCGAGCGCTTATCGTCAAAATCTTGCGTGTTTGAGTGTCCAACAGAAAAATAGCAGTGTTTCACCTAATATGTTATCAAGATGATGGGCTTCCCTAAACTCGCCCTGTTGCAATGTGCTCCAGCTAGAGACTGCCACAGCACAGTTGAGAATAAATATTACTCGATGTGCTGTTTGCTCTAACCGAGCCATGCTGTATTTACCACTTGTTGCCTTTACTGCACAGATGGCATGCAAACAAGCGAGCCTACAGTATACTTCAATAAAGCCGGGCTGTCACTCATTGCATTCACGACATCAGCCTCGAAAATCCTTCGTCGCACGATTGGAAGCTGCTCCTCATCAGTGACGCTCCATCTCAAGCAGAGGTGCAGGTGTGAGCCGCGCCGCCGACCACTCTTGTTGCACTCTTTAAATCAGCGTTTTCGATCCTACTTAATTATCTGCTCATCACTTTCCCACTGGCACGTCTACCCGCAGAAGTGCTGCTTTATCCCTGCGACAACTCAAACGTTAATGATACTGACTTCCTTTGCCAAAGGAGCAGGAAACTAGCAATGCATATTTATCTAGAAGACAAGTCACTGACTTCTTTGTGTCACTGTGTCAGGAAATCAGAATTGCTCCAATTGATTATTGCCTAACATTACCTAAATATTTTCACCTCTCTCAAATATTCTATCAGCTGCACATTGGCAACTGTATTTTGCTCTGTTTTGGCTCTGGTCTCAATACAAATTCAGAAGGGACCTTTGTGTCTCCTTGTCTCTCCTTGTAAATATGTTTTAAGGTTTTGTTCAGGGCTTTGCCAAAAACACAACGGCAAATTGTATGATGGTGCTCCTAAAATGTCTTTAAATTATTTGACTGCTTAACTCAGCTTGCTCTAGCATGCACAGTATTATGAGAGACCATGGCTAAAAAGAAAACGGTAAAGAGAAGATTGTTTTGAGAGCAAAATGTGGGTTTTGCAGAATGATGCCATTTCAAGAAAAATAAAATTGACCTGATTTGAGTGTCACTAAAACAGCTCATTGTTTGATCTCGCATCTAGGTAACCGGCAGAGACAGCGAGAAGAGGATGGTTCATCACAGAGAAGAGGACCTGATCGGCATCCCCTTCCCAAACCACAGCAGTGACGTCCTCTGCAGCCTCAATGAGCAGCGGCGCGACGGGCTGCTGTGCGATGTCATCCTCATCGTCCGGGACCAGGAGTACCGCACCCACCGCTCCGTCCTGGCCGCCTGCAGCCAGTACTTCAAAAAGCTCTTCACGGTGGCCTCCTCCGATGGCAGCGACCACCACCACGCGGCCGCCGTGTACGAGATCGACTTTGTGGCGCCGGAGTCTCTCACCGCCATTCTGGAGTTCGCCTACACCTCCACGCTGACCGTGACGGCGTCCAACGTCAAGGAGATCCTGAACGCAGCGCAGATGCTGGAGATCCCGTGCATCATCAACGTCTGCATGGAGATAATGGACAGCGGGGGCGGAGGAGGAGGCGGCGGTGGAGGAGGGAGAGGAGGAGGAGGAGGCAGAGTGGAGGAGGGCGAAGAGGACGAAGAGGAAGAGGAGGATGCGGAGGAGGATGAGGAGGAAGAAGAGGAGGAGGATGAAGAGGAGGACATGGGGTCGAGGAAGGATGAGCAGGACGAGGAGGACAACGTGAGCGAGAGGTCGATGCTGTCGTCCGAGAGCAGGGGCGAGCAGACGCCTCTGGGGAGGGAGGACTCTCCGCCTCCCAGCACCTCCACGTACCAGCAGCATTTTGGCCTGTCGTCCCAGTCGCAGTCCCCAGACACCATGAGGGCGAAACAGGTAGAGGTCACTGGCTTTTTGGCCATCCTGGTCACTTGTCAAGTTGTAATTCCAACTCTGAGTAGCCGTTTCTGTTTTCTGAGAGCAGTGTCTTGTGTTGCAGGAAAGCATGGAGAGTCGCGCTCTGAAGGATTTCTCCATCGAGTCTCTCCTGCAGGAGGGCCTGTATCCTCGTATGTCAACACTGGACAGGAGGGCCAACCTCTCCCCTCTGCTCCCAGGCTTCTACCCTTCCATGTGGGCCGCTGAGTTCCCAGGCTTCCCCAAGCAGCTCCTGGAGCCCGGCCACCACCAGCATCCCCACGCAGGGGTCGTGCCTCAAGCCAGGCTCCCCCATGCCTTCCCCACCCCTGCACCTCTTGAAACCTCCAGGCCCCTCGATCTAGCTGTGAAGAGAGAGATCATAAAGGAGGAGATGAAAGAGGAGGTTCCCCTCAGCTTGCTCCACGGAAACTTCCTGAAAGACTTTGGCCTGGGCGGCACCATGAACGCCGCGTCGGTGCCGTCTGATGGTCACGGTCTGGGTCCGATAAAGGACGAGGCCGACTTCCGGTCGTACCTGAACTTCCTGAGCTCGGCGTCCCACCTGGGGGCACTGTTCCCTCCCTGGCAGCTGGAGGAGGAGAGGAAGATGAAGCCTAAAGCTTCACAGCAGTGTCCAATCTGCAACAAGGTCATCCAAGGTGCAGGGAAGCTCCCACGACACATGAGGACGCACACGGGCGAGAAACCCTACATGTGCACTATCTGCGAGGTCCGATTCACCAGGTGTGTACTGCGGTGCCACTTATCACATTATCGCTGCTGCTCTTTTGAGTGTTTCATAGTCACACGCCACGCTGAGCTCATCCTGTGATCTTCATGTTCCTGTGCATTTTGACTACAAAGCGCTACTGTATGTAAAACAGCAGAGTTGACGGAAAAGTACCCCATGCTCTTTTGACTGAGGTTAATCTGTTTTCACCAAATCTGAATATCAAAGAGCCTGAAGTGGAAAGCCCCCTCCGCTGCTTTCTTTGCATTAGTGACACCTCACTCACCTACATCCTCTTGCTTTGGCATATTTTCCACCTGTATTTTAGAGCAGAGCTGTTTTCAATGGAGACAAAGTCTCTTTACAGGCTTTTAAACTCACTTGCACCGGACCAGATCTAAAAGGCAAATGAAAAGTACAGTCTCCTAACTCGTGTGCGAACCCTTTCCACCCACAGCTCTCTGAGTGAAAACATGTGGTTTTGTTCTTTTCTTTTTTTCTCTCTCTCTCTATCTCTCTCTCAGACAAGACAAGCTCAAGATCCACATGCGGAAGCACACAGGTGAGCGTCCCTACATCTGCCTCCACTGCAACTCCAAGTTCGTCCACAACTACGACCTGAAGAACCACCTGCGAATCCACACGGGCGTGCGTCCCTACCAGTGCGAGCACTGCTACAAGAGCTTCACACGCTCCGACCACCTGCATCGACACATCAAAAGGCAGAGCTGCCGCATTTCCCGCCCCCGGCGAGGACGCAAGCCGGCTGCCTGGCGGTCCGCACCTGCCAGCAACTTCCTGTGCCCCCCCGCCGCCGCCGCCAACCGGTTCGAGGAGAACGGCTTGAACCCCGCGTACCAGGGAGTCAAGAACCACGGACTCGGCGAGATGCTCGGCCTCGGCACCAGGGATCTGGGATTTAAGAGCGGGGACAGCGTGGTCAGGGAGAGCAGGGAGGAACGGCGAGCGGAGGGGAAGCACGTGGCGGAGGAGGGGAGGGCGGGAGCGGCCAGGCAGAGGGGAGTGTTTGCCTTCGCCCTGGCTGGAGAAGAAGTGCTCAGCCACTCTCCATTTTATGCTTCCACCTCTGACCCCTGGACCATGAGACTGGAGCGTGCTCCACCCATCCCTGAGCCGGCCAAATGAAATGTGGGCTGAAGAAGAAGAAGAAGAAGAAGAAGAAGAAGAAAAAAAAACAAACAGACAAGAAAGAAAGCCTCTGTAATCTCTGTGTCTGTTCCGCTCTGGGAAGCTGAAGCACCTTTTTAAAAAGTGACTGCAGAGCAGAGATGAATGAATCTTTTGAAGCCTGCTGATCTGGCTGTAGTACAACAGACCGGTTTTTGGGAGGGGCAAACACAGTTGAACTAAGTAATTTCACAGATGTCATGTTGAATAATTGTTTCAGCCCTGTGAATGTTTACAGATATTTTCATAGCATTTAAGAAGAGGCAAACAGTTTGACACTGCTCATGAGGAAAACATATCGGAATGCTGTTATATATATTATTTTCATTGTTTGTTGTATTTACGAGGTTGTATGAAATGCTATTGATTCAAAAACAATGAAATCCCACAATGTCCACAGAGATGAAGAACAAGCTTGAATTGATAATTGAGATCTAGAGCTCTAGGGCTACTCCAACCTATTCTAACTGTTATCTGGATGAATTACAGACTATGATTTGTTGTAGAAAAATAATTCAATATTCCTTAAGAAAACATATTCTGAATTTCATAATGAAGGGAAATCCATATCAACATCTGGAATAAAATTTTTAAAAAAAGGCAAATCAGTGATTTTTACATCCTAAACTGAATAGATGAATGAGAAGTTCTGAAGTAGAGTGTAATCTTCCACAACTACATTTGATTCAGACTTGTTTGATAAATAATGACCCAGAACCTAGGGAAGCCACTTGAAGTCCGATAAATCAGGCTGTTTGATAATGTGTTGTTATATTTTCACTGCCTTGTTCTGATTTAAGCTCCTCGTCTGCACTATTGTATATAGACACAAACTTTTTTTGTTTTTTGTTGGCCATGGTGGTGTTAATTACTGCTGCGTTGCTGATGATGTAAAAGAAACGATCTTGCTCTTCAAAGACTCTGAGGCATCCATCCAAAGATGTGTACTTTGATATTTCACAGACTTGAATGACACTTTGTTTTGTTGTTAAAGGATGTGCGTCTTCAGAGGACGCATGTTTCCGACTAATCAGCTGCCGCTTAAGCTATACAGTATGCTTGTGTTTTTTCTGCTGCAACAAATCACGAGGGTGCCAGCCCGTTTTTCATATAATGTCCAACTCTGATTTGTGTATAAAGAAGTTCAAAAATGATTTGAATTGAAATGGGAAAGTATTTTCTTGCTATTTATGCATATTTAAATGAATGAGCCTTGGCTATATTTTGCAAATCTGTTTTATAAAGACACTAAATGTTGAACTTTGCTCTCGTCTGGGGCTATTATTTCATGGAATTCCCACCCGGGCCGCGTGCTTGCGTGAGCGTACTTTTTTTCCATTTTTGTGAGGATCAGTTTGGGAGTGAAATAATGGCCATGACGTTTTTCGAAGGCAAGGACATTGTGTTTCGTTTTCACCTCTTGAAATCGTTGCTTGGGGTGAGAAGTTTTTATTCTTAAGTTATAGTTGAGGGGGGGTGTTGAAAAAATGCAGAAAAAATGAAAAAAAAATGATGCTGAAAAAAACCCCCACTAATTTTAGTAGTTTAGTTTCTTACAATTTTGCTTTCAGCATAAAACTGTAAATAGTTGTCATTCATTTATTATTGTTTTGTTTTCATCCAAATTTTACTGAGCAAATTAGATGTCTGTTAACTTTTTAGGCAGAAGAGTGTGAAAACCAGCAAATTAAGTGTTGAAGCAGGTAATAATGTATGCAACTGTTTTGTGAAAGAGAAGCAACACTTTCCTCGGGTGGATAATACAGGTAGGTAGCATTTATGGGGATGTTTGCACACTTTAGTTGAGGAGAACCAGAGATAAAAGTGCAGAGTGCAATCACTGACACCTGAAAACAATACAACAAGTTGTTTTGGGTCAGGCACTACAATTACAATGAACCAACGCCACAAACAAGGAGCAGGATGTTAGAAGGGAGGGCCAAGCATTTCATGCATCTCCTTTAATGCAGCGATTAATGGCACGATAAATAATTCAACAACAGTGGCGGTCGAGCAGCTGAGAGTCATTCAGCGTGGTGTTAACCCGGTGGTTTTTCTGTCCGATAGCTGCATCCATCACAGAGCTTTAATAATCCTCAGCATTTGGTTAAAACACAAAAGCCATTTCATGAACCGTCGTGGAAATCTCTCTGCTCCGGCCCCTTAGGTGCCAGGGCACCACTCATCTCTTTCTTTGCCCTGACATCTTGTGGAGTGTGGCAGAACAGCAGCTCATATTTACTGCACATGCCTAGATATGTTTGATTGAAATAACCACAAAACACCTGGCAAAGAAATGCAGACATTCATAATGATGCTGAAGTCACATGAATCGACATAAATTGAGCACACTGAGAACACTTTTATAAGACTTTCCACCCCACGGCTCATTTCAATCACCACCTCTCCTTCGACGTTGGAGAGGACCACTGCCTCCTGGTACAGCCCTCATCCTGCGGAGGGCGCTAAAGATTTAACTTTGATTTCTGAGGAAGCGCACGTCAACCAATGAAACTGCCCTCAGACCATCGATGAAATTTACTTCCAAAGTCATTTCTAATGGACGAGTTATCGAACTTGTACCACCTGTTTCAAAAGTCTAGAGCATTCAAAGAAAGATTGCATAAGGACAAGACAAAATAGGACATTTACTGCACAAACCACATCCTTTATTGTGGGGTACAAACAGTCTGCAGCAGCTGCTTCCTGGTGGTTTCATTTCTTTTTCTGCCAAGATATTAATGTTTATTAACATGCTGCGTGGCTGCTGTAATAAAGTTTGGAAGCAGTGAGTTGAATCTTTCGTATTACTGTAAACCAGGTGTGGATGGGGAATCGAAACTGTGAAATAGCAACCAACACGAGTATATAATATGACCATTTAATCCGGCAACCAGCTCAGCTGCGGCTCACTCCACCACACGACAATTATTACAACACTGCTTTAAATTAGGTGCCACTGATCATAAATCAGGTAAGGTGAGGCCAGCCTGACTGAGTTGAAAACATAAGAAATACGATCAAGTCAGTTTTCAGCTGACTGCAAGTCATGCACAGCAAAAAATACATAGCATTAATTGCTATGCATGACTTGCACTGCCTTATGTAACGATACCACATACTCGTTTGGCCCTGAAATATTTGAACTTGTACAGACTCCAAAAGTGCCACCCCTACACCTGCATCAAAGATCATTTCAAAAGGTGAAACCCCACTTGTCAAATGATTATTTCGGACATATCTCTGCATGGCTATGGGCAGAAAACCCAGCATAGACAGAAGCGGAGCAGATAATCTGCACAGCACGGAGAACACAGGTGTTATAATGAACATTAACTACCACTGGGCGAGACATTAATCAAATCCCCAGGAGGGAGAGGAGCCAAGTCTCTTTGTGTGTTTGTCTAATTTAAATTGGGTCATCAAAATAGTTTGCAGAGATAATTTCCTGTGCAAAGACTTTGTTGGTCGGGTGGTCTGTGGGAGGGTTCAGTGATGTGGTTGAGAGTCAAGGACAGTGAGCAGTGGAAAATTTTCACTCATAAGACAAAGTGCATAAACGTGTCTGTGTGTACATGACTTCCTGAACCCCAACCCTCCTGAGGTGTGACTTCCTGACCCATTAACCCGCAGTCCTCTCTGGGTTCCTCCCTCTGCTGGTCACCTCCCTGATGACCCGCTAACGCCTGCGCTGGTGGACACACAGGCCCTCCACTGTGTCTGGCTCAGTGTGTGTGTGTGTGTGTGTGTGTGTGCTTGTACACACAAAGGCTTTCTAGTGGGACATCCTCTGAGGAAGCTGCATGACAATGCAGCACCACAGCGCAGCTACGAGCTGGACCACGGGGACCGGTGGAGGCAGCGCAGTCTGATGTTCTCTGCAGGGTTTCTACAGCGGCCGGTGAGGAAACACCTTCGATACAAAGGGCCTTGAAAGAAGCAACAGTTTGCCTGCGACAAGAACTCACATACAAGGAACAATGCCGATGACATAATTAGAAAGCCGCTCACTGACATTCACGTCAACAGCTCCAAATTACGGAGCGCCTCTAGTATTGTAGCGCTGATGGAAGACTTAATCTCAGTGTTGTGGGGTTTTTTTTCCGCATTGAACTGCACAGTAGTCAAATTTACCTTCGGAGCGCGGGATATTGTGAAACAAACAGGTATATAAGTACAAAAATGCAAGAGGCTAACCTTGCAAATATGTACGTGAATACACTCCTACCCACATACATATTAAGACGCATAAAAGTTCTGACTCAAAATTACACCCTGCCAATTCGACGTACTTTGACCTAATTGAGTCCGCTCTTTTTACTTCCCTGAGTATTTGTGATCACATATGCACAGACTCAGTCATCTGGCTGACTCACAAAGCTGAATTGATTTCTGTGAGCACTTTGAGTCCACCACTTGGAAGTACAGTAGGAGGAAGACGGGTCTATCACAGCGGTGCTGGAAAGGACTGGCGACATGATTAAATTAAACTAAACTGCATTTCTCCCACATTGATATGTGGAAAAATGGGATCCGCTTTCTGTTCTGGATATATTTACAATATTAGAGTCGTTCAGAGGGAGATAGCTTTTGGCATCTGCTGCAAAAGTCTTAAAGGCGATGATGCCACCACTCCTCCAGCTTATAAGGAAATAGTGATCGAGGATTTTGAGGGACTGCATGACTGGGTAGACATCATTTCTGCACCTGCACTTTTAATGGGTTTAATATATGCACTGAACCTCAGTTATTCTCAGAGACTCAAAGTCTTTTTTTGATATGCTTCAGAGTCTCTTCCTCCTACTGGATGCCAGCAGATTCTCAACAAAGGTCCAGCTGCTCAGGAACAAAGTGTATGATGGAGCCAACCACCAAATTGGTTCCCCAAGAAAAAGTGGGTCTTATCGTATGATGTTGATGAATATGTTGATTTGAGGCAGTTTTGATTTGAGGCAACTTCATAAAATGTTGAATTATTGACGTTTTAGTGAATTGAGGAAGGACCCAGAGACTAAACTGCCTTCCGCAAGTGTTAGGGTGAATCGTGCCTATAACCCATTTCCTGCCTCGTACCTTCAACCTATGAGTATGTATTTATAGCCTGGAGGCTCGGGCAGACCCCCAGAGCACTGTTAAGGTACAAATCAGACAAGATAATGAATAGAAGAATAGCTCTTACATAATATATCTCATGTTGATCAAAAGTAATTAATTCTGGTGTGATAACTTTATGATGACAGATGGACTTGACAATAATTTCAGTCAGTGTTTCAGTCAGTGTTTCAGTTTTGGACCGTGAGCCCCGGAGTTTCTTCCCTCTGGGGTTCAGGCTGTGGTTATTTACTGCGGTTATTTGCTTTCTGTTTGCTGTCGCACCAAGTGCTGTGTCTAAAAATGAACAGTGGTCTCAGCCTCTGTGACGCCACCCACATTTCTGAAGACACTGAATGCTGCCATTTTGGCAGCGCCTGACTCTAACTAATCCAAAACTGGACGAATAGGTGAGGCCTGCTCAATGAAGCCTTTCGGAGAAACCAAGTAGCGAGGCTGTCACTCAAACTGTAAGACAAATCTAAAATGCAGAAACACACTTCAGAGATTTGATGTCTAAAACGGCCTGGCAAGGAGACCGATGTTGTTCTAATGCTGCTGCAATTTTCTGTGTGTTGTTCTTGTGTTTTTGGTCTCTATGTTAGCGCTGGACTGGGTTTAATTATTTTTTAAAAGCCTAACCAGGTCTAAGGACCGAAAATTTGCCCTGGCTTGAAGTTTTCTACACATACAACTAAAATCAGTTACTATCACATTTAGTGATTATATGTTTTTAGTGGAAGAGTCTGCAGCTGTGAGAGAGCAGTGAAATGTAAAGCCCTGAACAATGACTCTTATATAACTGTCTCTTGCGCCTTTTTGACTTAACGGAAAGAGGCTTTGTGATATCAGTAAGATATTACAGATTCTACATCCCACATCCCCCACCCACCCTTCATTGATGCCTCAGCCTCTGCAGACACTTTGTCAGCTGTCCTCTCAGCAACGGCACCAGACAGTCACTCTCAATCGGAGACAACTCTTCCACAGTCGTCAATCCCACAGTGCGTGTGCATGTGTGTGCGCTCTGAAAGAGCCAGGGTCAGGAAGGCACCAGTTGTATGGCCTCTAATGAAATATGTATATAGTTTGGGAAAAGGAATCAGAGGCAGCTGGATCCTACAAAGCATTTTCACCCGTCAGGTCAAGTCCAGCTTTAAACAGCGAGATCATGACAGACCTCAGGAAATGAGACACAATACGTCGTGAGGTCTTCACAAGGACCGGCGTAGCTTTATTTTTAACAATATTTTTGACAATGATGTGGAGACCAGATTGTAACAATGCAGTGTCTGACGTATGGTTTTGTATGTACAATATCTCTGTCTGTATTTTCCCTGGGTATGTTCAGGCAGACTTAAGTGTCCTGCGATGGACTGCTGATGTGTCCAGGCTGTATTCCCTGCAGAGAGGCTCCAATAGACCCCTATGCTCGGCATAAAGTTAATTAAGAAAATGGGTGAGTGAATGGCATCGCCCTGAGCTGGACTAACTTGTCATGACTGTGTTTGATTACATTCAATCACTAACTTTTTTAGTTAGCATACTATACTATACTATACAAGTAAGTCAGTTCTCAACTCAGCTTCTATACAAATGTGCAGATGGATGATGTGCATACACAGTACTGGCATACATGCTACATTTAATCAAGGGAGCTATAATGGTTTCCTGTTCTCTTACTAGGCATCTTAGTAATTTTCGAGCGAGCTAAAGAGCTGTTTTATTGATTGAACTAACAGGAAGCAAACATAACAGATTCGAATGAAGAATATTATAGTTTACTACTGAGACACGAACGCAGATTCAGGTAAAAGATAAAACATACAACATTAAATTGTAAAGTTAGACTCGGTAAAGCGACGCGTTAAAGCTCCTCTGTGTCTTATGGATGTAAATGGTTACATAAACCATTGATCCGACAGGACATCTACTTTACAAAATCTCATTATATCAAACTAATGTGGTCCAACTTATGTACGTAAGCAATATGAACATATTAACTTAGACATATTTTGGACATGGCTGGATATATAAGTATGCTCTCATGGTCTTAGTGCTTGAAAATGAATGGAAAATGAACAGCAGTGATGGCAGAAATATTGATTTCTGATGCATTTTAAGCAAGGCAAACATGTTTATGCAGCTCCCCTGTATTTACTCACCTGCAGCGCCAGTGCTGAGGCCTTGAAATAATGGTTTTGTTTGGTTTAACGAGCAGTTAATGATTTATAAGCTTTTGTCATACACAGTGAGTAACAATAATGAGTAATGGTTTAAACTTCAAGCACTTCATTTTTGTGAAACTGTAGTTGCATGTTTTGATTGGAGCAAGTTTTGGAAAATATAGTTTACTCCTCACAGATACTTTTTGGGGGGCTAAAATAACAATGTGTGATTTTTTCTTTGTGCAGCAAAACCTGTAAAGGAGTTTAAGTGCAGGTGTTGCTTTGCCACTTCCAGTCAACAACCTCACAATCGGAGTTAAAGTGGTGCCACTTGAATCACGGACAAAACTGAGAGAAAGTGAAAACACGGCTTTAGAATATACTAAAGGAGTTTTCCTAATTGTATTAACTTATTCATTATATATCACGCGCAGTAGAAAACCAGTAAAGTAGTTCCTCCTCTATACACGCTGATGGAGATCGATAAATACAACGCATGCAAGAATGTGATCTTTGAGGTTTTATATGAACAGACAGCAGACTACTCTCTAGGTTAACGGCAATGTAATAGCCATCCATTCAGCAGTACAGCAAGTCAGACAATGACCAATGGCTGCTGCACATCAATACAACAAGCTCTGAGTACTGTAGACCTAATGGGCCTGAGAGACAAATGGACTATCGCTGCACACCACATTAACCGTCTGGAAGGTCAATGCAGTTGCACTCAACAAAAAAGGAAGGCAGGAAACGGCCCACTACTTAATGCAGTTGCCTAGTCTGACAAGTTATCAGGACCCAAATCAAGGCTGAGGATGTGTGATGTTGAAGTTCCGCTGAAAGTTCTTATAATTGCTATAAAAAGGACAACATCACTCTTTACTGAGAAAGGGGAAATGGCAACAATGATGAAATTTTCAATGGTTTGGCAAGTTCCCCCTCTCTTTCTTTCTCATTTCAATAGGTCAAGTGATGGCACATGGAGGTGAGGAAACATATGACATACGGTGTGTTCACATGCAGCAGAGCAGTCGACAACCTTGGCTGGCAACCGTGCAATTATCACGGCAGCCAGGAAATGAGTCTACTACAACAAAAGTGTGGCCACTGGGGTTTCTTCCATGTCCACTGTTAAGTGACTTCAGGCCATTACATTCATGCCTCTCTGGTAAAGGCCGGCAGTCTGACACTTGATATCCTGTCAGGGAGCCACTGAAGTTTTTCTGAAATCAGACATCTAAATCAGAATCTAAGTAGCAGCGTCTAATTAATCTCTCGGTTGGAATAAAATGAAACGGAATGAATGAAAAGGGATCCACTTAATGGAGAAAGGACTCAAGGTAAAAGGACTAAAAGCGGGGGAAAGTGACGGGACTAAAGACCTATTTCAGTTTGTGTGGGCCTCTGAAGTTGGCAAGTTCTAGACTAAACTGTGCCACAGCTGAAATTACGCCTCGGTGCCGTCTCCGAGGCCTTGTTCTTCTGAGTTGCATGCGAGAGACCGCCGTGCCTCGAAATACTGCTGCCACAGAAGCCACAGGGCAGGAGGGGACTGTCCGCCTCAGATTTGTAGCCCAGACTCATGGGGTGTGTTTTTGCCTCAAAATGGAGAGGGTGAAATTAAAGACACGGTTGTCATGTAATTGCACATGGATGTGCCCACTGCCCACGGCTCTGACCCCAGCTCTTGCACTCTAATGAAGGGTTGAGAGCTTGAACAGGGCAAACCCCAGCAAAGTAATGGCTGCAGTAATGCTGGCCCAATAGTTTTTGTAATGTGCTTATAGTACTAAAGCACTTATCTTTATCCTATGCCGTCGTTCTCATTTAACCATTACGCTTTGTGCTTTGAATGAGAGGTTATGCTACCAGTTACATAAAATGCATTACAATCAATTATGAATGTGCCTAGATATGTGCAGGCATTCATTAGTATGCACTGCTTTTATATTTTAACTTTTATTTGTTTACTTTTATTTATATTTTAATGATAAATATTTTATTTTTGGGAGTTCATGCTTTACATTTATAGCGTTGGAAGATCATCATATCATGCATACATGCACAATAGATGTCAAATATCTCATATCAAAGGGAGAAAAGTAACCATGATTATAGTACAGCAGTTGTGCTTAGGTATTGCATCCATTCATCAACTTACCCACTTTGTACCCAGTGGGATCACAGTGGCTGCTGCTGGGAATACAGCCTGGCCAGGTCACACACACACACAAACACACACACACACACAAACACACCATTCCAGCTATCATACTCACACCTAGAGCCACTTTAGAGTCTCTCATCGACAAATGTGCGTTTTTAGACTGTGGGAAGAAAACTGGGTGCCCCTTGAAAACCCACGCTCACACAGGAAGAACATGCTAACTCAGCTTTCTTCAGTCTAACCAGGAATCAACCCAGCAACCCTCACACTGAGAGGCAACGGTATTTCATTTCAGTCTAGTTCCTCTACTGCATGTGAATTTTTGAGTATATCATAACATATAATGACCATCAGATATTTTGCATTTTAATGATAAATATCAGTTTTGACCGCAGACTCAGATTGCAATCAACACCTTTGTAATTTTTCTCTTATTCAATGTGGGATATAAAGCTTGTCTTGGTACAGCTTTACAGTGCTACTTTAACTCTGAAAAGAAGGATGTAAATACTTGTAACCACACACAATGTAACACATACTGCTTACTGTATGAGGTCCAGGCTGTAGTCGAGCAGTGGAAACTTTCCCTGAGGAATGGTTTTACCAGCTGTGAGGCCAGTACTCTGAGGCAGGCAGGCTTACATACTACAGTGCTTCCAAATGAGGGGCTGTGGTTTGTAGGTTTATACTTAAATAATATAGCATTATAATAGCAGGAAATCACACATATGGTGTATTGATGATTTAGGGGAGACATACAGCTCCCGATGCTGGAAAATGGCAGCAATAGAGAGCTTAAATTACTGTCCCGCAGACAAAGATGACAGGAAAATTCAGTCTGCTTAAACCAAAGACGAGGTTGACTACAAAGTAACGTTTTAGTGAGGGTGGTCCAGCAAAAGTGAAAAACCCTCCACCCATGCTCCTCTTCAGTAGTCTATGAATACACATGGACGTAGACTCGCTCTGACCACATATTATGGGTTTCTACTTGCTGATGGTTTCATATTTGGCTCAAAGTTTATGTAAATGCAGATGTGAACCCGACTTCACTGTAGTTTGCTGAAAAACCCAAGGTTTTTCCAACCATGTGCCTGGGCTGTTAATCCAGCTGCCTTGACGTCGACCCACTCTGTGATTGGTCCCAGATTTGCTGTGGGTCTAGAGTAACTATTTGGTTTTTTCCTTGAGATATTCCCATTGCCGCTGGCACAGTGTGACCTGCAGGAAATGGCTGAGAATTGTGACTGTAACAATGCTAATGGACCGACGCCAGACCACAGCTGTTTATTCAACCACACAAAACATTCCTCGGGGTTAATAACCACAGATACTGGAAGAGATCTACTATTTAATGATTTGGTCTGTGACACAGTACAATATGTGCTTCGTTTGGGGAAAATTGCAAGAGGGAAAATGTGGGGCACCGTAAACTAAAGCAATAGGATTCTTAGCATTTGAGTCATGGTCACATAGTGCACAAATCCATGCACAGTTTAGCCTATTATTTGCTCACACTCTGGTTGTCTTATGTTTAGTCTCAAGTCAGGGAAGTCTTTATAAATCTCTGCAGTGTAGATTCCCACATCACCACATCTACTTGAAGACGTCATCATCTGTCTCTCTGCCTCCCAGACTCTCTCTCTTCTGAGTTCTTTCTCTTTTCTGCCAGCCCTGCCCATCCTTCCTGGATATGAGGTCACAACACAAGGACCAGAACAAAGGATGGGCTGAAGTCATCCCGTTTTACCCTGCGAGAGTGTATTGTGTGCTCGTAATTTCTGTTTGCTGGCCATAATGAAGCACAAACACCAAAACTACAGGCTTTTCTTAAAGTTGGCTATCCTTATAACGAGCAAGTGGCTCGAGAAAGGACTTTTGCTGAGTTGCATTCATATGAAATTTAGCTTGTTTTATATACAATATATAACATGACAGTGCACAAAGTAATCAGACAGTAGGGCCCTCTACAAAGTGCTTATTTAATCTGAGTTAAAATTTATTCATGCATATTATTCTTCAACAGTCATCGTACTCTGCAATTTTACTATATTGTCTTACCTTCTGCATTCCTTGTCATGAGTTGTGCAACAATATAGCAGGAATTAATAAGGTTTGCCTCAATCAAATGTATCTGTCAAACACTGATTTCTCACCAGTTCTCTCCATCACACTTTGCTAGCCGGCTAACTAGCAAGTTAATTAGCAGGCTAACGAGCCAGCTAACTGACCAACTGTTCCCTCTCTTGGATAACTAGCCAGATAATTTACATGCTCTAGCCTGCTAACTAGCAGCTAACAGACCAGCTAGCAATAATACCTTTAGCGACCCTTCAATAAATTCTTAAGCTTCCTATTTTAGATTCATTTAAATTTACTGATTTGTACGCGAAAATTCAGAACAGCTAACTTCGGTGGTAATTTAATCATTTGTTAAAAAAAAATTTTAAAAAGCTAACTTGCTAGCTAGTACTATCTTTCACATGTGAAAGCCTGAAAAGAAGGTTACCTGCTTCATGCAGCACAGTTGTGAAATTTTGAGAAGCTATGATGCAGAACCTGGGGCAACACTCTGGAGGGGAAGACTCGGCTACTTCTACCAGCTCCTCTGTGGAGGATCCAAACACCTTTCCAGTGCTGGTTCGGGCCAGTTTTACTGTTTTGGTAGACAAAGAATCAAAGAATTGACAAAGAATCAAAAAGTGGAAATTGCAGGTGATCAACGTAGGTCTAACTATATGCAAAGGGCAGTGCACGGGCCATCTCAATTTTACACGATTTATATGTCAACAAGTGGCAGCAAAGAAACGGATTCCTCGTGTTGTTGTTTTCATTTTCCTTGGCGGGTTTAATTTGGATAAACGTGTAGGAGTTAAATTTCTAAATCGGACATGCTTGACGTACTGTACCGAGCCAGCAGCTGCTCCAGCCTCCCCTGCTCTCCTGGTCCGGACCAGAGGAGGAGGGGGAGGACGAGGAGGAGGAGGAGGAGGAGGAGGAGGAGGAGGAGGTGTGACTTCCACACAAGCGTCGGCAAGCTCCGGACGCAGACATCAGTGAAAGATGAGGAGCCACTCTGTCCCACTGGCAGGATCGAGACTGGATTAAAGTTCAACTTCTGATCAAGGAAACGCGGAGATCATGAAACTAAAGCAGTGAAATGCGCGTCTTCCAGCGTGGGCTAAACTTTTATCCAGACTGCGAGCATCCCACGGTGAGTGATTGGTTTTTAATTTGTGGGGACACAGCGCAGCCCCGACTACGTGGTCTTGTTTGCAATGAAGTAAAAGTCTATTGTGTGAAGGATGCATGATTTTCATTTATTGCTATATTTTTTAAATAAACGTTGAAGCTAAAAAGTTCGAGGTTAAGACTGTTATGCATCTCTTATCGTAGCTCGGGCAAAGGTCCATTAATGTTTTTTAAATTCACAAACAAAACAAAAAGCAAGAATATTTACACCTGGAAAATATATCTTTTAATGATACGTGCAGCTCGTTTCCAGCTCGTGTTTGTTTCTTATTCAAAATCAGTCAGACAACGTACTGATTTGCATATGCAAATGAGACCCTGTTAGTTTAGGGAAAGGTCCAGTCATGGGTATATCAAGGTGGAAATAGCGTGTTACGCTTACTTTTTAAGCACCTGCAGGTTCTTGTGGAGTAAAGGCAGCTGCATGATTCAGACGACAATGATTTGCATCCTGAAACAACATGGTTTTGGCAATTATCCATTCATGCCAATTTTTGGTGTGGTGGAAAGTACATTCGGTGATATGTTTTTAAAGATATCTGCAGGGTTTTTTTATTATTATTTATTTTTTCTCTTTTTTTGAGGTAAAAGCAACTGTATTATTTAGGTCAAATTAATCTGATCCCATAACTGATTTGCATCTTGAAATGAAACCCTGTTAGTTTGGACAAGGATCCAATCATGGCAGTCATGGGCTTTTAAAGGTGCCGATAACATGTTTTAATTTCTTTTTAAGATACCAGAGGCATTTACTACTCCACTGTTTCTGCCAGACTACCCAGACTGTATTAAACCAATCAACAACAGGTTTTGCTTTATTTCTTGCTGTTTCCATAACAACGCTGATGTTCTGCACATCTGCCTCTGCAGTTGCACACACTGGATCGACTCACACTGGCCTCTTTGCTCACGCCTGACATCCAGCGTCAGCACCCAGTGGTTTCATGATGGTCAACCCTCAGATTGTCCTCCACTACAACTACACAGGGAAGCTGGACCACCGGCCCACCGTGGGCACAAGCCCCAGCACCTTGGACACCAAAACCATCGTGTTCCTCATCATATGCAGCTTCATCGTCTTGGAGAACCTCACTGTGCTCACTGCGATATGGAGAAACCACAGGTTTCACAACCGCATGTACTTCTTCATCGCCAACCTGGCGCTGTGCGACCTGCTGGCCGGAGTCGCCTACCTGGTCAACCTGCTCCTGTCTGGAGAGAAGACCCTGCAGCTCTCACCTGCCCTCTGGTTTGTCAGGGAGGGCAGCATGTTTGTGGCACTGGGTGCATCCATTTTCAGTCTCCTGGCAATTGCCATTGAGAGACACCTGACTATGATCAAAATGAGGCCTTATGATGCCAACAAGAACTACAGAGTGTTCCTGCTCATAGGGACCTGCTGGCTGATTGCAATATCTCTTGGAGCTCTGCCCATTCTAGGCTGGAACTGTCTGGACAACCTCCCCGATTGCTCCACGGTGCTCCCTCTCTACACCAAGAAGTATGTAGCTTTCTGTATCATAGTTTTCATTGTTTTGCTCCTAGCCATGTCAGTCCTCTACGCCCGCATCTACATCCTGGTCAAGTCCAGCAGCAGAAAGGTGAGCAAGAACAGGAACTCTGAGCACGCCATGTCGCTGCTGCGCACCGTGATCATCGTGGTCGGGGTCTTCATCGCCTGCTGGACGCCCATCTTCGTCCTGCTCCTGGTGGATGTGGCCTGTGTAGAGCGCTGCCCCATCCTGTACAAGGCTGACTGGTTCATTGCGGTGGCTGTGCTCAACTCAGCCATGAACCCAGTCATCTACACCCTGGCCAGTCGGGAGATGAGGCGGGCCTTCCTGGGCCTGATGTGCGGTATCTGCTTCAAGGGGAAGGCTTCTGTCAACGGCAGTGGGAACAAGCAGTCCCTGGAGCCCAGCCGCAGCAGGAGCAAGTCGTGGAGCAGCCAGAACAACCCCAACCAGGGCCAGCCCAGCTCCAAGCAGGCGGATCAGGAGAGGGAGCAGGAGGCGAACGCGGCCCACGGCCAGGTGTCAGTGGTGGCAGGAGGGGCCGCGCAGGCCAGCCCCGCACTCGACAGGAAGGAGTGAATGGAGAGTTTCCATGAGTGGGAAGGTAAAGAAGTTAGGGGTGGTCTTGGTGCACACTCATCGTGTGTGTTTTGGAACAAAGCACTTCTTGAAATGAACTGTATGCTTCAGACGGGCAGAGACAACAGGGTGGGGCCTTCTCCTTTGTGCTCGATATCGATTTAACTACATCATCCATGTTTGGGAAGCATATTGAAATGTCCACACTTGCATTAGACTGATTAATGTATAAGGCCATGGTGTTTTTGGAGCTGAGGTCATACCCAATAATCAACTCTGATTCTCCCACTTGTGATTGAAGGATAAAGCCTATAAGGTAGACGAGGTGTCTGAGTGGTTAGCACTGTCCCCTCCGAGCTTGAACGTCTGGGGTTTGACTCCGGTTCAGACCAAGGCTCTCTCTGTGTGGGGTTTACATATTGCCACAGCCTGTGTGGGTTTTCAAAGGGTGTTCCAGTTTCCCCTACAGTCTAAATACATCCATGTTGAGGTCAACTGAAGACTAAATTTCCCCCCCAAGTGTGTCAGTGACTCGTGTGTGTCTCTGTGTGCAATATGACCACTTCGTATTGTACCTTTCACGCGTGTGGGATAAGCCCTAGCAGACCCCCCCCCCCAAAAAAAAAAAACACAGTTTAGACATCAAGTGGGTCAGATGATGAGTGGACAGATAAATACAGCCTTTACCGGCTAAGAAAATAAGTTAGCTGGAGACCCGTTGACCTGTTAACCTGTAAAACGTGGAAGTTTTAGGTGATAAACGCTTTTCACAGTAAGTGTGATGACATGAGAATGAGGGGTGTGCGAACCTTTCACTGAGAAATGAGAGACAAATAAATGAGCTTCCACCGCTGTGGTTAGACTTGTGGTGGCTTTGCAAAAGGTGTCAAGTTCACTTGCAATCGATTAAAGTGCAATTATAGTTCAGCAAAACAATGTCATGAAGAATGATTGTAGACAATTACTAGTGTGATTAGAAACAATGGAAGGTATTTATTATTCTATGCAGTCTGTCATTTTGTATTTGCTCATTATTGCCGCAATATACAGTGCAGTTTGCTGTAGTGAAAACTGCATCATGAAATGTACATAAGTGTGATGTAAACAAGAAAAAAAAAGCATAAAAGAGAGTAAAAGCCCATTCATAAACACTTCATTGTGACCAAACTGCAAACCAGGAATGAAACTGGTGCAGCCAATGCAACATTTGTAGTTTAAGGTAATATTATAGCTCCCCCTGCTGGGTAATGCTGGTAGTCAAAATCCTCAATGCTGACATATGTTCGCAACATGATGCATGTTCAGGACAGAATCTCCTTTGTTTTCATGTTAGTACCAATCAGAAATTGCAGAGTTTGTGTGTCATTCATCTGACTGTTCCAGAAATGGCAACTTGACCACTTCAAAAGCATGAAGCCGGCAAAATGGAGGAAAAGGCATGTGGATGCAGCATGAGAATTGGAGATAGTTTACTATGTGCAGATATTAATGCGATGCTAAAGCTTTAAAAACAACGAAGAAGAAAAAAAGCTTTTATGTCAAGTATGATTCACTTGAATCACCTCGTGTGGCCAGTTGAGGGCGTAGTTCTCCCCTTTATTCATTTGAGAAAATAATGAGTAAGACCAACTAAATACAATAAAATATATATATTATCAGACATTGTTGCATATTTATGTATAGTGCTACCAAGGCCTGAGAGATTTGGGATGTTGCTTGTGGCAAAAATGAACAAAGGATTTCAGTAGAATGTGTCTTTGTCTAGGTAGTGTGAGGACGGTGATCTGTTCACTCCAAGTTTAAAGAAACCTGTGATGACACTGTGGCTGAGTGTGTGCATTGTCAGACTGTATCATGTTGTCATTCCAGCAGAGGCAACAACAGGGATTCTTCACATTCACGGTTTTATTGCCAACAGTCATACAGAATAATGATAAACTCATACAACCAAAAGATTAAATCTGTAAACATCATTTGGACGTGTTTCTTTGTTTTTATTTCCTTTTTTTAAAACTATACCTGTTCCAAAATAGTGAGTTTCTGTGTGATCCCCTCCGACAAAGGTTTATACTTAGAATCTGGAAATGATACATTTATAATATATAATAGTGAGGGAGAGAGACAAAGAGAGAAAACAGTACTCTCAAGCAGCAACACGCAGCAGGGCGAACCACAACCTCTAGTGAACAGGCATGCCCCATGTAGATCAGCTATTGCACTTTGAAGAGAGAGAGAGAGAGAGAAAGAGAAATAAAAATACGATTTGTACAAATAAAAGGCACATTTTCATCAACGGAAATCTGGAAAGAAGCCATGTTTTTTTTTTGTGTTTGTTTGTTTTCGTTTGTGTCCCCGGCGTGTTTGGCTGTATTATTTCATTATGCAGCACAGCTAATCGTCGCGTTAACAGAGAGATTCAAGTATGGAGTTGTTCCTGCTGTGTTTGCTTTGTTCCAAACTTTGCTCAATTTACCGCTAATTCACCCCTCGGAAATGAAGACCAATCCCCGGAAAGAACTCCTTACGTTAGCATGGTGCTTCTTTGAACGAAATTTAGCGCGTTATTCCTTCTCCCAAGATATTAGATTTGATGAAATTATGTCACAACGAATTTAACAAAGTAAAAGTTCATGGTGTATATACAGGGAGTTGTAGAGCCGAAGTGAGCGGACCGCCTCCTCTCCTCCTACAGGAATAGATCCAAGGCTTCTGCACCAGTCAATCACAACTGAGGAAGCTTCTTGGGTGAGAAGTGAATCAAAAATGTACAACAAGTAAAGTTGACTCTACAACTCCTTGGATAAAAGTTTATGGCAGATGGAGTGTAAAGAGAAAACCTAATTATTATTCTTTGTGCCCCTTCCCTCTCAACTTTCTCCCAGTGCCAACATTGCGACAGGATGCTAAAGGGACACAACGAATCAAGAAAACTCTCATTCACTTCAAACAAAGCAGACCTAGTGCTGGATGAATTCGTGACCGTCCCGTTACTGCTCTTCGCTAAAATACTGTATGTGTGGTTGCGCGACGCGTGTACTGTACACTCCCTCTTGCAGCAAAAAACAGGCACGTTATATTACATTGCATCTGTCTTGTCAAACTCATTGAACACATGCTGATTTTGGTTCAACTGAAGTGGTCCAGTGCATATCAAATACAATGCCCCCATTCATTTGGTATCCATCAGAGTACTGACAATAGTAAGGATGAGAGCATTTCGAAAGTCTCGTTTGCCAGAACTGGTTGTGTGTGTGTGTGTGTGTGTGTGTGTGTGTGTGTGTGTGTGAGCTGTTTCTGGAAGCCATTTTGAAAATTTCGATTTCCCCCCCCATCTCGAGAAAAAAAAAACAGTCCGCGTGACTGAAATACAGTGAACCGATTGGAAGAGCGATCGTGTACGGTGGACTGCAAAATGAGCTGGAGTCTGGCGTGTGACGCGAAAACTGCTGGAAACCTGCGTGGCCTCGAGCATCCGTCACGACCAGAAGTGGAAAAACTCAAGAGAAGTGAGGCGGGCGTGACTGACGGGGGTGGACGAGCGTTACCGTGATCGCATCTAGTAGCAGAGAGGTGGTCCTGAGGTGATTATAATGTTTAACATTCTGCACACTGTGGGGACTTCCTCTAAGTCAGTCTTGGAAGTATAAGAAAAAAAAAACGTGTCTCCACCCGCTTCCTCGTCTTGGTACAACCGTTCTGATTGTGCTATCGATTGGTGTTCAATCGAGTGATTCTAACTTTTTCAAAGTTTTAAAAAAAGAAATCATGGGGGGGGCAGGGGGAGCCGAAAACAATCAAGACCGTGAGAATATCCATCGCGTGACCCGAGCCCCAAACCGATCATCGACCGCACACCTAAAAGAAGAATCCGGAGAAAACCAATCCAGAAATGATCACTAGTTGAAAAAAGCAGGACTATTTTACAGTGTCAGCATACACAAGCACCTCTTTCAAATAAAGGGGTATCGAGGTCTACGAACAATGTCCACAAGAACAGTTGATTTAAAGTCATGCGACCGCAGTGACACAAGAAGGTACTGGATACGAAAGAAACGGTTTCTCTTTAAAGCCATCGACAGCACTATGGGGGATGTCCGTTTGCACCCCAACACTTTGTGACTACTGCAAAGCAAAACACATTCAGTTCTAATCCCCGATAAAGCAGATTTCATATAGAGACTAATTGAGTGAGCTGTCACACTGTTCGGTGTGATTAAAGGACATTTGTCTTAAAGTAATTCATTATAAACAGCATTTGTTGTCCAAACCGTTTGCAGTCCAAACCGCTCGTCTCCCTTCGAACCGCTTCGCCAACAGTTCCTGTAGAAATGTGGTTGTGCTTGACAGACAAAACTAAAATTTCATTTCTCTTTTTTTTTTTTTCTGTTATCCTAAAATACTCTTGACCTCCTTGAGGTTTGATTTGCACTTCGTCTAAACTACAAGAACAATTGTCATTGTTGTTCATCTTTTAAAACACCAAATCAAGATATCATGTCCAAATGCGCCTATGTCTTCTCAAAAATATAGCATTTCAGTCGTCACAACAAAATTATAACAGTTCTATAAATAATTTTTCTGTATCTCAAACAAATCTTGCGTCCTCCGGTGCCTCCAGT
This sequence comes from Karalla daura, assembly GCA_029224185.1. Lineage (NCBI taxonomy): Eukaryota > Metazoa > Chordata > Actinopteri > Chaetodontiformes > Leiognathidae > Karalla > Karalla daura. The sequence continues at coordinate 8,640,971 of CM055201.1, forward strand.
AACGTCACCACGGCCCGACCCCCCCACCCCCAAAAAAACACCGTGGGCGCTCGGGAGACTTTCAGCGTTTCTTCTTTGCGTTTCAAGTTTCAGGATGGTGGGAGTGACTGTCCAGGGCGTCCCGCCTCCTCCTCGGGCATTTGCGAGCGTCACTGTCTCCTTCCGACCGGCTGCAGGAGACACAGTTCACTCCCGGCGGACACGATCGGCAGATTGTTGTCACGGTGGTGGCCAATGAGATGACTGATGCTGTCGAACACGTGATCTTTTGTCCGTACCTGTGAAAAGAAACAGAGAAAAAGGTTACAAGTTACAGTCTGCCCGTTGTGGCTTGAGACATGGGACAGTACATATATATATATTTTTTGAAGTTGGATGGTTTTAGATGGAGACCAGGAGGTGACATGAAGGTGTTTTGTGGTACTAGCTACAAATTAAACCAGGTCTGTTTGGTAGAGTGTGTAAATGCAATATAACCAGCACTTTTTTAGGGGTTTTTTTGGGGGGGGCGGGTACTTCTCACATGAAGAAATGAACCCAAAGGGACTCAGTGTTGACTGTTGCTTCTGATCTGTTATCAATACAAGAAAGTCGCAGTTTGCAGATTTAAAGACACGAGTTAGTCTGAATAAGTGGCTCCGGTCTGAAGAAGAGGACTTACCTCCATCTGTGCAAGTTAAAAAAACAGAGGGAAAAACACACCCTTGCCACTCCACATTTGGACGCAGTCTTACCGTGCCCTCGGGGTCCACCAGCAGGAGGTGTTTGGCGAGTCCGTTGTGCATGCCCGTCAGTACGTAGGACCCCGGGTTGGTCGTGCTGGTGCGGACCAGGAAGTCGCCGTCGTCCCTCAGCAGTTTCTCGGCGTCCCGGCGGCTCATCTTGCCGTGGTACCAGGGCTGGCCCTTCAGCTCCTCCTGAGCCCGGAAGGCCAGGGAGCGCACGAGGAGCGGGCTGGAGTTGTCCACGGACGCCACCTTGTGGAGACTCGAGGCCTGGGTCTGCCCGTGGGCCGGCGGGTGGGACTGGGACTGGATGGCGTCCCCGAAGGGCTCTGGCGTGAGGGAGGACAGCGGCAAAGTGGTGAATCGGGAGAGGGGTGGAGGACCGCAGCACGGGTTTCACCCCCAGCATCTACAGCTGATGGCAGCAATGAGCCCTGTCGATCGCCCGGCTCGACCCGCTGGACTAAAAGTCACCCCGCGTCAATGCAACGTCCTCTCTCGATGAATGGGATCAATTTTATGCATCTCATGCACGGTGCTGATGCAGTTCACTCTCGGCGTCGGGGTTTCACGTGACTCGTCCAATCACCAGGTGGCAGTAAAGCGCAGGGAAATCCAATCACGCCAGACAAAAGCAGAGGAGAAGAAGACTGCTAACATGTAAGCACGGATGCTCAAATAAATACACATGTTCTGCTGGAGACAGAGGACCCAAGTCACACGGCTTATGTGCAATCACGTTTTGGGATTTTAGGACCTTTGAGGCAGAGCAATACCGAAATTGGAAAGTGTGGATTTAAGGATGATGTTGATGAGTGCGGTGAGCAACAGAGAACATGTGGATCAAGCCCAGACATCAGTGACATGACCAAGATAATCTCCAGTTTCATCTGTCCATACAAAACCTTCGAGTGTTTCATTTAGGTTGGCAGTTGATAGAAAATGTTAATGTTCAAACAGTCTTAATGTTCAAACATTGCCAGAGGAAGCATTAAGCATGATTGGACATGGCTAATAAAGGAGGAGCCATGTCTACTGCAGAGCTAGCAAACGGCGAAGGGTGCTGATCATTTAAACAATGTCAGAACCAGAACAGATGATGTTTTTCCTCCACACTGTGTCGTGCCATGATCCGTCTGCCGTGCGAGTTTCCAAGAGTGAAAATTAAGCGCAACATTTGCATACGATAGTAGGCGGAGTAACACCTGAGCCTCGATACGAACTGTGCGCGGGTGAATCGTGCGGCTCGGGCAGCCATGTAATTTGTGTCATGGGCTCATGGCACGCTCCCGTGTTTAATAGCGAGCCCGTGGTCGCGGCTGAGAGGCGGGGAAGAGCCGAGCCGCGTTCCCCGGCACCGACGCCCCGCCCCCATTGTCTCCGCGCCGATCCGCTGTTATTACGGTGTCCCACTGAAAGCCACGGTGAGACAGACGCTGGGAAATCCCTGCAATTATACGAGCACCGATCACCTCCCTCCTCCCAAAAAGTTGGAACGCTGAGCCACGTCGAACATAAGAATAAGAGCAGCATCCCATATATACATATATATATATATATAGCCGGCACTCACTCATGTCAAACAGGTCCTTCTGCTGACCGTCTTTGGCTGCCGCTGTCATGCCCCTGGTCACGCTCTCCGCCTCGGCCTGGAGCGCCGCGAGCACCTGGGCGTCGATCTGCTGCGTGTTCACGTACGCCGGCATCTCCGCCGTTTTGGGCGTTTTGCTCTCGGGCAGACCACTTATGTCCAACGATCCTGCAGGCGGACACGCGGAGGAGCAACCATCGGACGACGGGTTTCAATTGGAGGCAAAACGAAACTTCATTTTTTTGGTTTTCCTGTGTGTGTCACAGTGGTGGGGAGGCTTCCTCACCTTGTTGGGTGAATATGGCCTTTCTTTCCTCGCCCCAGTTTTCTCCATAGTGTCGCCCTTGGTAATACGTCTGATCTATCGTGCCTGTACCTGACTGATGACACACAACGTATATAATGTTCACAGAAACCGACATCTTTTGGTATTGAAGTGATTTCAGTGAATTTGCGGGGGAGCGATACCTGGGATCCATCTGCGGTCGTGTTCTGATTGAGCAGCCGGGCGTCTATGAAACCCCCGGGGGGTGGCAGCTTCCCGGGTATGTTGTTATAGTAAGGATGTTCAACCGGCTCCTCCTCCGCCTCGGTCCATGGCACCTCCTCCATGTTTAATACCCTGGGGACAACGACGGCATCAGCACGAGGCTCGACGCCATCCGCCAGGCCATTTTCCCCGTTCTCGTGAGGGCCGCGTGCCCCGGGAACGCCTCACCTGTCGTGTGTGGAGAACATCTTGCTGGAGGGACACTGCAGGTACTGCTGGAAGCGGAGGTCGAAGGCCTGGCCGATGGTGCTGATGACGTCCTGGGCCAGTCCGTCGGAGCACTCCAGGATGTGGCACGCTGGAGAGGGAGCAGAGCACCGCATGCTCACAATGATTGCTCTCTTGATTTTTCCAGACAAAGTAGTTGTCCACTGATCTTGTTTTGTTTTGGTTTAGAGAAATGCCATACTTGTACGTCGATGCATTTTGAGTGGCTGGGACTCGCCCGCTTCCCATTTAGAACGCTGTATATGAGCGGAAAGCCGACTTACCTCTCCTGTTTACAGGGTCCTTTGCTACATAGGCGACGTAATCTGTCGTGTCCTGCAAAATACAGAAATGCATCACAACTCCGACTGACACAGTAAGACATATGGTCAGTGTAATCAAGTCAGACAGTTCAGGGTTAGGGTTACTTACAGGATCTCCACCTGATGCAAAGGAGATGGACTGCATGTGGTGGTTGGCGATGATCTGTCAAGGGCAGAGTGATTCAGTCCGTGCGAATGCACATAGAGGTACATACATAAACATATTGATCCTCTGCTCATGATCCTTTCAGTCTGAAGTCTAGCACATAATGAAGCAGCGGCGATGTGCTCCTAGCCATGGCCATGAGCGATCAAGAGAGTGCACAGACCTGTTTGCTGTCCGGGGTCATCAGGTTGAGGCTACTGGTGGAGATGTTTAGGTTGATGGACATGCCAGCAAACTGCAGGTTGCTCTTCCCCAGGATACTGGACAGAGCTTTGGACGGCGGCTTGGGAGGATGAGAAGAGGGCACAGAAAATAATAAACAACTGTGGACAATATATCTCAAATGTTTTAAGCACATACATTGAATACGTTCTGCATTTCTAAATTGCTGTGAGGATTCTGCTGTGTGTTGGGATAATTTCAGTTCTGGGATCAGTTCATCAAACTGAACGCAGGTGTTTCGGCAACAACATAAGGATGTGGGGCACTGTAAAAGACTGTCGATGAACCCATTGAAATGTCTCAGTGTGAGGCTGATGTCAACCAACAGGGCGTTTGTGGCACAGCCCGAATAACATCATCTCACGTCCGCCCTGAGAAAGGAGCTAGTCGGCGCCGATTCTGTGTTATATACTCTTCCCTGACATTTGAGCAAGCTCCGGAGAGCAGAGTAATGCTTTATTTCGCACCCCGCATTCAGACACAGTCTCCACACACACTGTGGACACACATCATGCACACGCACACACACACACACACACACATGCTCAGCCTCCTGATCGCAGATATTGTGCACTACATGAGTCACTAAGCACTGTGCACGGTGTGCAATGCATGGTGGGCTGGAGTGGCGCCCACGCACATACAGTCCCATACCTCTTCATCTCTCTTCTCTCTACTCAGCCTCTCTCCTCTCCAAGTACAATCTCCCTCCCTCCTCCCTCCCTCCCTCCCTCTCTCTCTACCAGTCTCCGTTTTCCCCCCTCATTTTGCATGAGGGAAGGATGAGAGAAAGTTACAGAGGCGATGCTATATATAGAACGTGGAAGGGTAAATGAATATCTAATGCTGTTTGCTCTTTCTCTCTCCACTGTACCTTTCACGAACATGCATTTCCCCATAGCTCGCACAGTGTGGGCATCACTTTACCCGTGGTCACTCCCTCCCTCCCTCCCTCCCTCCCTCTCTCCCTCTCTCCCTCCCCGTCCGTCCATGTACCTTTCTCTTCCGCAGAGCTCCTTTGGTCCCTGGAACAGCCTCACACACCAGGCTGATGGCTTCCCTAGAGGGAGGGCGAGAGCAGGATGAAGCCAAGATGGTGACCATGGGCAGCCTCAGACTCACAGTTATTTTGGCATTAAGCGGGACCGTATTTGCGCTTACTGTTCGTGATGAAGCACTTTGCCAGGATGGCACGGAGGGAAAATATTGTCCTGTACGGCCCTGCGTGCAGCCCGGCAGAGCCTCTCTGCATAGTCTAATCTACTATAGAGGCGAACGTACACGTACTTATCGGACTTTGACGGCAACTGTGGCAAAATTTGTTTGAGGAGAGGATTTTTTTTTAAAAAGTAAATAAATCCATTTGAGAGAGGGCTGTGTTTGCACGCCGCGACCTGAAGTCCACAGGTTGTTGCTCATGAAATGAAATCACCTCGGGCCGCCAGGGATCTGAGTGGAGATCCAATATCCAGCGTAGAGTGTTTTATATGGTGCCATGGGGAGTAGCGCAAATGCACCGCGCCTCCTTATCTGTTTAACAGCGCTTCACGGCACAACAGCGAGACTGCCTCAAAACCGCTTTATCGGCGGCAGCCGTCGCCGCGCCTGGCTGTCAGTTTCACGCGGAAGCAACAGAAGTCAGATTCACGCCAGATGTGACCCGAACGCTGGTAGCATGGCAGGGGTCGAAACGGGGATGTTAATTCCTCGCCCGCTTTCTACCTGGATAAGTCGCACACGGCAGCAGGCTCCCGTCATGAGAGGAGATATCTATTAATAGAAACGACACAGCTTCATCTCTCTGTTTGTCTTTCTCTGTCTTTATTAGGAAACAGAGAGAGAGACAGAGAGAGAGAGAGAGAGAGAGAGACAGAGAGAGAGAGAGAGAGAGAGAGAGAGAGAGAGAAGTCTGGACTGACTTCAGGAAGTCAAGCATAAAAGTGGACATGACACCGACTGATTCGCTGCTGGCCCGTGGCTCGTTGCACATTGATCAATGATTTTAAAGATGGTGAACACATGGAGTCACAGACAGTCCCACGCAAACAAACTGGAGCAACACTGCGACTCAATGTCACCAATGACACCATAAGTATTAAAAGATATCAATACCTCTTTTTAAAGCGAATCCAAAGCAAGTTTCCTCATAGCTGTATGGCCGAGCTGTATAAATACATGGCAATAACCGTGTGCTGACGTACCTTGTAATCTGTGATCTGGTGGTGAAATCGAGGGATCTCATCGATCGAAGGACTTCTATGCAGCCAAGATACTGAAAACACACAAAACACGAAAGAAGGTGTGAAACGAACGTACGTTTTACAAACCTGGGTCTCGCGCTTTACGAATGCTGCTCTTACTGCTCTTTATCGCCCCTACCGCTGCATGTATACTGTGATCGCTTCAGTGGCCAAACTTGCCCGGCCCCGGGGCTTCGTATCAGCTTCACCTGTGAGCGTTGTGACGGCCGGCGCCGCTTTATGGCGTGATCCTCGTGTTCGAATCTGAAAGTTTTCACACGCTGAACAGGGAAGAAGAGGAAGCTTGTCCTCTAATATGGGCGTAAACAAAGCCAGACTGGGGAATCGGCCGCCTCGTATTGTTTTTTTTGCAATTCTGCAAAACTTTACGTTCTTTAGGTCGCCCAACAGTCATTCTGAATTCATTTCCCTTGTCTTTGTCACGCTCCTTCGCCTTCATCTGCTCATCTGGGAGAAAACCTGCACTATTTCAGCATGAGCTGTGCCGCCGCCATCGTACGTTGAAGTAAAAATGAATCGCAGCGATCTGCGGCCTGCAGCTGTGTGTGCCACTATGCCGCATGAGGTGTGCGAGGTGAGGCCCCGTCCCACGAAGCCCTCCTGGCCCCGGCCCCGGCCCCGGCCCCGGCCCCGGCCCCGGCCCCGGCCCCGGCCCCGGCCCCGGCCCCGGCCCCGGCCCCGGCCCCGGCCCCGGCCCCGGCCCCAGCCCCGGCCCCGGCCAGCCACCTACTGGCGTTACAACACCTCCTCTGATTAATGCCGCGCGGGCTGGGAACAGCCTGTGCCGACGAGTTCCCGTCGTCGTCGGAATCGCATTCATAATTTGGTCTGCAAACGAAGCAGCAGGCACGCTAACGTGTCTGCCTCCGCCGCTGCCCAGACTTAGCCCCCCCCCCCCACCGGGGCCCCTCGTCTCCCGCGAGGGAACGTGTCGACACGACGTTCGTGCTCTTTCTTAAAGACGTCTTTCTTTTCTGATGCCGTCTATTTTCGGCGCCCCGAGGAGTGCAGAATGCGGCCGGGGACAAGAATACGCCGTCTAAAATTAGCAGAGAGCTATTCTGAGCGCAACGTGGAGCCGTCCTGGCATCACCGTTTCCCAGCGAAACGATGCGCGCGGCCATACAAACGCACGCAACGGGCCCCCCGAACCGTGAACTCATTCGTCGCAGGGCCGCTGGCGCTGGCTCAAGTCCGACTGCTGCGCTAAACGTGACATTTTGTTTGTTTCCGACCGTAGAAAGAGCGACGAGAGGTGAGCGCTGCTGCCGTCCCGTAGCGCGCGCAGCCCTTGGACCGGAAAACATGACGTCGTCCGCACAGGGAGCTCGCACGGCCGGCAAAGCTCTTCTCGGAGTCCCCTGGGCTTCGGTTCAAAGACGTGCACGTTTCGGGCCAGTTGGAGAGTAGATTGCCCATTAAAGGTGTGTGTAAGAGTAAAAGTGAACAGTATCTGCCCTGTGATGGACTGATGGCTGGTCCAGGGCGTATTCCCTGCTTTAGTCTGCGCGCTGGGTACAAAGTGAGATTAAAGATGGCTGGATGGACATCACGCCCACGTAGCACGTGTCAGGTCAAAACAATGAGGAAGGGCTTTTTGAAGAAGGTTACATTTTAATAAAAGCAGGAAAATGACAAGAGAGAAATCTGCACCAAACAGGGTGATGGACAAGCGCGTATTCTAGCCAGTACGACAACCAGCACAAAAAGGACGTGGACTGAGAAAACCCAATCACTGACAAAAGGAGGATCACATGGCTGTTCACCTATGAAAGGGTTCACATCCCCTCGGCTATTACCAAGCTCCATTGTTGAGCTTTTCAGCTAATTTTAGCAACTTGCAGCCCGAATGTGCGGGGTTTTTTTTTTAATTTTTGTTTGTTTTTATCATTTTATGAAAACGCATTGCTAGCATGGGCGGAAAAAAAACCCAAAACGCAAGTGTAAACAGTGTCACTGTCGATCAGTGTCCCTTCAGAGTAATGGTGCGTGATGGGCCAGGAGTGACCGCGTGACGCTAATTAAAAGTGCTGTGAGCATAACACCGCGCTGAACTCAATACACGCCCCGGCTCACACCACGGGGGGAGAGTGGAGGGCGGGGGAGGGGGGTGGGGGGGTGGTCCGGACCCATTTCCCCCGCTCACGGTGCGGATGCTTTCAGCAGCATTGACCGGGCAAGTGAGCGCGCCCGCCCTTAATGCGGCTAATGGAATGTCACGCTGCTCGCAGACACTGTTGCTTTGTTCGCGCAAGTCGCGGAAGGTGTCATATGATGGCCATCACACCGAGTAACTGGATTTGGGATGTAACACGTTTCCCATCCCGTTTCGCGTCCCCTGGCCTACCAAAAAACGCGCACGCGCGCGCGCGGGCGCACAAAGAAGATGGTCACTGTTTGTGGAGACTGTCCGACGCATGATGGGTGTCGGTGAGAATGGCGCGCTCCATCTCGTTCCCTTCACTTGGCGCTGCGCAGGGCCAGGGCTCGCCATCGTCGCTCCTCACGCAGTGACTCATTGCCGGCACGATGACATTCGCAGCTCCCGTAGTTGTGCGCCAACTTGCGCTCCTTTAGATGATGCACGATGGCCTGAGCTGTGGGTGCAACCAAACAAACGTGCCCTTGCCTATCTGTTTTTTTTGTGGTCCCACCCCCCCCCTATTTCCACCACATCGCCGTCTGCGTGCTACACCAACCGTGCAGCTCGCTGGGATGCACAACATACAGAAATAACACATCACCATGGTTACAAAAGCATAACGCTGCGGCTCCACACAGACAAGGCGGACAGATGTGCCGTATAATCCGAGACGTTTACGGCTCAGAGCAACGGTGACTCTACTTCTTTACCTCTGCTTGTTTGTTTTTTTTCCCCCCACTGTTGACCTTCTCGGCGTCCTGAATGATTCAGTGTCTGTTTTCTGGCCGCTGCCCCTTCAATCGGCCTCCCGCTGTATCCAACCTACACACACCCACTCAAGGGCATGGCGCGATGTGCCATTCAAACTGCGTTACAGCTCTCTCCCTCTCAACAAGTCTTCGCAGGTATAGGAGAGTCATTTCAGGAACGAGCGGACGGGTGAACGGGGACAGGATGGTGAACGGAAACGAGACAAGGGAGAGAGAGAGAAAAGGGAGGGAGCAGGCACCAACCTTCACAACGTATGTCACTCCTGGACCAGAGATCTTCTCGCTCGAGTGGAGCCATCCTCTGGAGGGTTTGCTCAGCAGCGCGCCCCCTCCACCCGGGTTCCAGTCCACTCTGCCGGGTTGGTGCTCGTCCAGCCGGCTCTTCTTGCTCGCGTTGACAGCCGGCTCCAGCTGCGAGCAGGGGGTCGAGTGCGAGGCCGAGCCGCCCACACCAGAGGCGGCGGCCGCCGCCGCTGTTGTGATAGTGGCCATGCCGGGGCTGGAGCCCCCGGAGCCGCCTGAGCCCGATCCCCCGCCCACCTGCAGCTTCGACACAGCCAGGTCCTTGACGGCCGAGGGCAGGCCCTTGATGCCCAGCAAGCTGCCCGAGTTGCTGAATTTCAGGCTGGACACCTTGTTGATGAGGGTGCACAGGGTGGTGCCTCCATCTTCCAGGTGGTCGGAGCTGTGGCCGGTGGTGGTGCTGGAGGCGGCGGTGGCGGCGGAGGATGACTGGACCTGAGTCGGGGGCGTGTAGGACGTCTCAGCTGCAGACTGGGGGGTGGCCGAGACCTTGGGGTTCATGGACAAGCCGTGGAGAAGCTCATCGACGGAGGTTACTGACTCATTCCTGAAGCGGTTGTATTTGGTACGGTGAAGCATACCCTTCTCTCTCTGGCTCTCTCCCCTCTCTCCACCAACCGACACGCACAGCCTGCCTCTTTCACAAGTGTGCTGGCAGACGTGGCTGAGCCGCGCTGATTACCCTCTCCTGTAACATAGCAGCGGTGGTGTGGGCAGCAAACGCCTTTCAGCAATCACAGGCCACCTGACTGTAATTTTCTCTATTGAGGTTACAGTGGTAGTTGTGTTGAGCCTCTGCCTCTGCCGCCTCTGCCGCCGCTGCTGTCGCCAAAGTCCAATCTGCTCTCAATGAAATCCAGAGCTGCAATCCAATCCGTCAGAGAGAAACGCACAGACACAATCCATGGAAACACAGCACCGGAGCGGGAGGAAGAGGAGGATGCCAGTGTTGTGCTGCAGCTTGCTTGGTTTCCAGCGGTGACGCTGCTTGCCGCTTGCCGCTGCTGATCTCTGCCTTCAAAAATCCCAAAAGTAAAAGAGCAGAGAGGGGTCTGCGTTGTCGAGGTGGGTGAATACTGCCAGGGAAGAGCAGATACTCTCCTCTGACTGCAGCCTGCCTGCCTGCCTGCCTGCCTGCCTGCCTGCCTGCCTGCCTGCCCGCCTGCCTGCCTGCCGGCTCAGAGCTAAAGCATGACTCACTGATCTGAGAAAACCTTCTCAACAAAAGGCTTGCTGAACACTGCAAATCACTTCCTGTCGGAGGGAGAGAGAGGAAAAAAAAACACTCCCACTTACAGCACACTAGAACCAATCAATTCTTAAATTCCCCAGTCTGATATTTATTCCCCGTAATCCCGTCCTTATTTGTTTTTCGGGGGAGGTGGGGGGGGGGTGGGAAATGAGGAACGGAAGGAGGCTCGATTCTTTGACTAAGTGACAAAACTGTTCATAATAATTTGCCTCGATCCAAAATGAATCCGGCAAGGAACGCACCAACCGGTCAGCGTTGCGATGAATCACACATTAAACTAACCGCGGAAGCACTGAGAGAAATTAGCGGTGGAAACTAATATCCATTTAATGGACAGCTACAATCACCGTGCTTGTCCAACATGATGGATTTAAGAGCAAAATCTCCGTTTCAGACGTCCCCCACTGATCTCATTTTCCTTACGGACGTCAAAGAAATCTCCACGAATTACTGGAAGCAACAATACAGTAGAAATCTGGCATGGCTGGAAATACGCAACATCATTAATACATTGTCCATGTTAATTTATAATAGCTGCAGAACGCAGCCTTTGACTCTTCTTGTTCCACGTAGAAATTTTCTAATCGACGAATGCAAAAAATATAAATGTGAATAAAGCTATTGTTGTTCCATAGAGCCGATATTCGGGAAGATTTGTCTGCTCTGTAGCACTAATTCTCCATCAGCGGTCTGCAACAAAGGGAAAAAAAAATTTCAATTCACAACTAGGAAGCAGATTCAATGTCACAGCTTGTCTAAAATAGCACGCAACTGGTCTAGCTTGAGAAGCACATGAATGATGCTCAAAACAACAACGTGAATGGCATGTTTTCAGGCAGATGAGTCAATGAAACAACCCAAAGGATAACAGACAAAGCCCAGGAGTCTTCTTAAAACCAGCAGCAATGAGGCATCTTTGTCTCCCCCGGCAGCGGAAAGCACACAGCCAGACACCATTCATATAAAATGTCCTCAGGAGCATCTAGCAAAGCCGAAAGACTGACACTCATTCATAAGCAGCTTCCGCTCTCACTCTGCTGCAGATTTCGCACTGCAGTCCCTCCCAACATCTCTCTTTCCTGCCTGGCAAATATAGGAGAGAGAGGGGGAGAAAAAAAAGGCAGCACGTCTGCCTTCTCTCCTCAGAAAAAAAAAAAAAAAGGCAAATAGAAAAGCAGGGAGGAAAAGGCGGCCCCTTGCAAATCGAGACAGGAGGCAAAAAGACAAAGGAGGAATAGACCGGTGGAAGAAAAAGCATGCAATATTTAGCCTTTTATGTGAATGAAATAGCAGGTAGGCATACCAATGTTTCTGTGAATGGAAGCAAGGCCTTTCTGCCTCTGCAAGGCAATCCCTTGGGATGGCATGGTCTTATCCAATGAGGAGCCGGCTGGATGACTCATTCAGGGGAGGCTTGCAGAATAGTGGAAGAGACCATTCCAGACGCAGGTGCACACTCTGTTTTCTCTCCACTGCCCTTTGAAAATAAAACATGCATCACCGGACAGGAAAGGTTTGCATTATTCAATGAGGTAATCTCCAGTTTGCCAAATAAAGAAGAGGGGGAAAATATCTAGGCAAGATATTGGAGGTCAGATATAAAAATGCCACCCCCGTGATTGTGACCGTCACTATTATCAGCCTTTTAGTCCCACATTCATGTGAACCGTTGCCACCTACACATTCAATTAGTAATTTACTGTTTATATCTATGAGGGCAGAGAGTACAAATGCACTAGAACAACAAATGAATTGAGATTGACTGATAGGGTAAGATACAATGTAATGCAAATTTTCAGTATATATTACACACATTTTCAGTATAGATATATTTTCAGTATATGTCATATTCCTCTGAAAAAACAAAATTACCATTATAGCATCCTTTGTGATTATATAGTCATCATATAGCATTCTGTGTGTATAAATGAATAAATGTATAACATACTATAATATACATATACTAATATGTTTATCATACTAGTCTCTACATATATATATATATATACATATATATATACAGACACACATACAGTACATATGTATATACATGTACATATAGTGTGCATATACACATACATCTATATACATATATATTACTGTGATCATCAGCATCAGTGATCATATATATACATCAGCTCACTTGCTTGATTTGCTGTGTCCTGATATCAAATACATCAATCACTTATATGACACATAATGACATACATCGACATAACAGATAAGTCCCTCATAAAAACATGCGGAGCGGGAAAATATGTTCATATAAGTCTCGCCCCCAAACTGTGATGTTCTAATTGTTGACCACACCTTGGTCTCGACCTTGGACCAAAGTTTCCTGTAACAGTACAGAAACATGAATGAGTTGCTGCATTGAGGATTCCTTCAGTGGCCTGTCTGACAATTGCGAAATAAGACGTAAGTCTTGTCTCTGCTCACAGGATGATGCAGATTTTGAGACACTTTCAAAATAACAGTGTACTGAAATAGTAAGTAAGGTAATGTAGTAAAATGTCATCCTTTTATTCACTCATCTTCCTACTTACTTCCTATGCACTGGTCTCACAGGGCCCCAGTAAATGTGTCTTTTGCTAATGGCATAGAATAGACACGAAACATGCAGGTGCTCATAGTGGAAGGCGGAAAAAAAAATCTTGTCAAGAACATTTGCTCCATTTCACTTAAACATGTGGATTAATATCAGTTTTATGTCTCACTTTTCAGATTTACATTAGGAATGAATGAGAAAACGAGAGACAGAGCAAAAGAGCATCCATTGGCAAGGAAGCAGCCGACACTTCTCCACTTGACTACTGTTGCCAGGTTACAAAAACATTCAAAAAAGCAAGAGTTATTTTCAGACTCAAAGCAAAATAACCAATGTTACAGAAACAGCAGACGCAGGCAACTGGTAAAATGCAGCCATTTTTGTTGCTATTATAAAAAAAGATGCCAGATTTCAGATTTACCATCAGGGCTTAAAGCTACTGAGAGTTCATAATGCATTATAGCATTTACAACACAACAGACTATGAAGACAATTACAGAGTCCAAGGCAAATGGAATTATTGAAGCATTTGTAACCTGATTGCGACCTGATATTTACTGTATTCTCCAGGCATTGCACACCCAAAACAACAACATGAAACACAAAAGCAGCATTATAAATCAGCAAGGTTATAATGCACTGTAAGCACTTGTACCGTCCATCAACTGTAATGCCATGTTGGTCAATCAGAGGCCTCAACAAAAGTCACCACTGGTTGGGGAGGCTTTATTATGTGATTACGTACTGTAAGTTGTGACCTCTGTAGCATACAGTACCTGATCCCACCACCACCTCAACTGCAAGTTATGGAATGATGGCAACAAATGCCCTACATATCGTTTATATAAATCGTGAGGACTATACGTACATCTGTGTTTGAAAATACAAAAAAGAGTTGCGTAACCATATTTGTGACCATATTTCATTCAACTCGCCTGCGTGTGGTTATTATTGTGTATTATGTTTCTTAAAAGCTCATTGAAACATGATAAAATGAATGGGAAAGGGGGACAATGTCAAGGCGAGTGGAGTGATGTAAGAATTTCCTGTGCGGACAATAATATCCCACAGCCTTGAGAGTTCATTTTCATAATCGTGTCTGGGGCATCATTGGAGCTTTCTGTGAATGGTTCATTAAAAAAGCGGCACAAGCAGCGGAAGCACAAGGGGATCATATAAGCATATAAGCGTGTGCGGTGTGTGTGTGTGTGTGTGGGGGGGGGGGGGGGGTTGTGGTGTGACAGTAGTAAGACTCAGACTGCATACGCCATCCAAACCATTTATGTAAATGCAACAAATGTCACAATGGACCCATGAATAAAATTGTCTCAAAAATTATCAAAGAGGTTTTTTCAGTTAATAGCGTTAGAGGATAAGGCACATGCTTGTCTTTACAAGTACTACAAGTGCTACTTTACTTTACACATAATTATCTCGTGTTCTATTGTGCAGAACACAAGATAATTTGGCAACTGTAACAAAAAAAACTTGTTTTAGGGTTCAGTGTGCCACACTAATTGATAATGACGAGATTCTTACAATTTTGTGGCATCAGCTCACAAACCTCTCTCTGTATCCATCCATCTATTTTCTAACCAGCTATATACCCAACCAGTCAATGGTCCCTCACAAGGCACACACACTATTCACTCTCATTCACTCCTTGGGACGGATCTAGAGTATCCAACTGACCTTGGTGCATGTTTTTTTGATGCAAACTCCACACAGAAAGGGCCAGTAGCTGCTGGGAGCCAATCCACAAGCTTCCTGCTGCCCCCAAATGGACTGTTGTTGAAATTATTTTTTGTCAAAGAAAAGCAAAAGTACTAAACACATATAAAAACATAAAACACATAATTTGTGGCTGATAAATGATAACCTTAATTGTGTATCATGTTTCATGTATTGCAGTTTCAATCAAGTATCACAATTCAAATTGTGTCCTGTGTCAATATTTGAATCATAACATTTATCATGATGTAAAGCATATAACGTATTGTGCATCACAACTTGATTAGAATCATATTGCATATCATGTATTGTGTTACAAATCTAATCACGCATCGTGTACAGTACCACAGGTCAAGTCTTACTGTATATCACGCTTTGAATCACAACACATATTGCAAGTCGAATCCTATTAAGCATCGTGAAACAAATCACGATATGTTTTGAATCGTATGATTCAAATTGTAATAAAAATTAAAAATAAAAATTCATAATTAAGATTTGTAACAAATCTAGGTTTTCGTACTCATCACTGTAGTCTGTATGAGAGTGTTGGGTGGCCTTCTTTGCACAATCGAAGATGGGAACACTGGTATTGTTTTCTTTATAAGGCCATCTTGTGTGATTTGCCCGCTTATTTGTGTTCTCTCTTGGTTCCTAAAGTCAACACCAAAAGCTGTAGTCTCAGGAATGACAGATTGATAAAGTATATTATTCCTCGTACACGGACTGTTTTTGGGAAAAGTGCCTTCAAAGCATTTGCTCCCGCGTCTTGGTATAATTTACAGAGTCATCCTAATTTGGATTATCTCCCAAATTTGGAAAATGTTAAAGAATCAGGGTCTATTTGACTACTGCATGTACATGTTCCTTTACTGAACACAGTTGGTGATTTTTATTGTGATATTGCGATTTGCTTGTTTTAGCTGTTTTAGCTGCTTTTATGTTTGTTTTGTTGAGCTGTTTTTATGTTTGTTTGTTTTTTTTGATATTGTTCAAATTAATGTGGACCTGTTGTGCTGCCTTCTTGGCCAGGACTCTCTTGTAAAAGAGATTCTTAATCTCAATGGGATTATTTCCTGGTTAAATAAAGGTTAATAAATAAATAAATAAATAAATAATTTATACTTTACTCATATCATTAACCCTTGGGGATGACTTATCCCTTGGCTATGTACTATGCCATTCACAAAACAAGGTATGTGATAATCAAATTGTGTTATATTATACTCGATGTGGTTCATATATGAATTACTTTTCAAATCACAATGCACAATATAATTTCTATTATCATTATGGTTCAAATCGTATTACACAACTAGACCTATGCATTTGGCACCAAATGCAATGGATATATCCCCGAACGCCCTGAGGCAAGATTGAACTCTCCGTGTTGCTTCATTTGCATCAAGTTTGACATCAATCGGCCTAATAGTAATAATAATAATAATAATGATTCTTTCCTAATAATATAAGCACAAATTTTCAACCAAAGTGCTGCCCCTTGTGGTGAAAAGCACCTCCAAAATGCATGAAAATCAAATCAGTTCTGCCAAATATCGAAATTCAAATCCAAATGGTGTTCGAGTTCGCTTTAACACGCAAAACATGGCGGCGGTCGGGACAAAGCCATAATATTCCCGACACCTCACATTCAGGGATTTAAGACAACTGCACTGAACAAACCGAACAACTGAAACTATGATACATTACACAATTCAAGTTGCAATACGCAGTACTACATGTTGTATCCCAACATGTGATACAACTAATATTGCCACATGACACCCTGAATTCATGTTTCCCAATTCATTCAAACTGATATAGACGCAGTATGATTCAAATCGAAAAACAAGATATGATTAATATTCACAATACGATTAGCATCACAATAAATGATTCCAGTCGTGATACAGGGTAGCCGATGTATTTCAAATCACAATGGACAAGTGCACACCTTGTTAGGCTTGGGAACACCAGTTGAAAGCCTTACAAAATAAAGGTTTTTAAAAACTATACACAATTTATGAGTTCGCAGTTATCTATTTGCAAAACTCATATCGTGACATGAAATGTCGAGTCGCGATACACAACGTGCAGTATGATTCAAATTGCGTGAGGCATGATGATTCAAATCCTGTTTCAAATGCACGAAAGTTACACAAGGCTGGTTATACTAAAACTATCTACTGTAATGCTGTGACTCTCAATAATTCTGCTAATAATTATGTAAACGTGTTCAAACCGACCTGCTCGGCTGAGGTCCTGTGCTGCCCAAGTGGTACGACACGTGAACAGTAAACGACAATACAAACACAAGTTTCAGTTTAGGCCCTCTCCAAAAAATGAACATTGACTTGATAGGAGAATGCGCATGCCACGTTACCTATTCTTGTGTTATTGAGAAGTCATTATTGGACAAATATCTGAGATAAAAACGCCATTGTTCGGATAACTTCGCATGTAATCCATGATGAAACCGTCATTTTCGGTCCAATTTTCTGTTTGCATTCTTTCACTTGGTCAGAAGAGGGTGCTGCAGCCCCGGGTGTGGTAGAAGACGCCATGACAAAACGCAGATTTTAATCATTTACAGTTGCATTTTCAGTGGACGAAATATTAAATCCTGAGCTAAGAAACCAAAACTTTAGGACAGGGTGACCAGACGTGTCGGATTTCAGGGAACAGTCCCAGATTCGCCCGCCCTGCCCCCGGTTAAAGCTGTCCGAAGCGCAGAGAGTGAGAGAGACGTAGAAAAGTGTGTGTGAGAGAGAGAGAGATAGGGGTCTAAGGCGGCAGCACCCACCCCCACCCCCAGAAGTTAGGAAAGAACACACACACACACACACACACACACACACACACACACACACACACACACACACACACACACACACACACACACACAGGTCACCGTGACATACACGTGTCATGTGCGGTCAGGTGTCACGTTGACCCTGACCGCAGGTGTCACGGCCTGAGAGGTCAGGGCGCAGATTAATTAATTCAGGCTGCACCTGGCATTTGGTACAATGACAGGCAGGCTTCAAAGGGGAAATGTGTTTTGAAGGCTGGATTAACACTAGAACAGCCAAGATGGTCATTTTGACCTTTTTGAAATGTATATATGCAATAACTTTGTGAAATGAAAAAATAAAAACCTGTCCATACTTGACTTTTCCTAAAAGTGTCTATGTGCTAAGTGCTATAATTCAAAGTTTTTTATTTTTTTAGATATTAGACTAAAGACCAAGAAGATTTAATCATTTCTACCTTTTTCGGCCACTGACGGTCATAATGACCGCGCTGTTCACTGTAAATATTCCCATGGTTGTGTTGCAAATAGGGAGTGGGAAAGTGGTATCTATACATATATACAGGCGATCGTGAGTCTTTTTGGAGTTTTGGAGTGACACAGCGGAGAGCTGTACCATAACTTTGCCATCTGATGAATCGGATGGAGCGCAATCAGATGATGAAGCGCGTTCAGGTGAATGAATGGGATGCTCCAGAAGAAAGGAACAGCAAGGTAAAACCTTGACGTAAAACTTGTATTTTATTTTATTTTATTCATTTATTTATTCCTGGGCTTATGAAAGAAGCACCTCTTCATCAGGGAGTGAGTTTGAGCCCACAATGAAGAGAAGGCAGCTTCCAACTCAGACTTGGCGCTCCTGTCCTGTCCTGTGTTGGTCTGATGTCTGCTACAGGTGTGTGGGGATCATCCCCAGAATGAGCAGACAGGACGCAGGCTGGTGCGATTTTTACAGGTCTTTATTTTGGCCAACCATTATGAAGCGCACAGAAATAATTATAATAATGCGCATACACACCGCTGTGGCGGCCCGTGCCATAGTCCCTGCATCCTGTCTGCGATATTTATATCTTTTTGTAGTTTTCAAATTGGTTGTTCTTATTGTTTAGATAGAATGTTTAATAATCAAATGTCATGTAAATAGTTTTATTTTTTTTATATATAGTATATATATATATATATATATATATATATATATATATATATATATATATATACACACACACTATTGGACAAATATCGGAGATGAAAACGTCATTGTTCAGATAACTTCACTGGTAATCAATTATTTTCCCTCCAATTTTCTGCTTGCATTTCTTTACTCGACCAGAAGAGGATGCTGTAGCCCCGGGAGTGGTCGACGACGCCATGACAAAACGCAGATTTTAATCATTTACAATTGCATTTTCAGTTGACGAAATATTATATCCTGCCCTAACCAACCAAAACATTTTTCGTATTATTCCCACCATTGATATTAAATAAACATTTATCCTTTCAGACTGTACACCCAGTTCCAAACACACACACACATACACACAGGTCAACTCAGGTGTCATGTTGACCCTGACCTCAGGTGTCACAGCCTGAGAGTTCAGGCAGAGGTCAGGGCGCAAATTGATGAATTAATTCAGGCTGCACCTGGCATATGATACATTCACAGGCAGGCTTCAAAGGAGAAATGTGTTTTGAAGGCTGCATTGATAATTAGGTGGTAGAAAGTGTCCCCATGGCAAAAGGCAGACATGTCACATGCCCATCATATGTAAATTAGAAGGGAGAGACATGCTTGATTCAAATTAAAACAAAATATGATGCACTGATGTTTTAGACAAGACAAGTCAAGACGACACATTTAACAAACTCAGTTTATTTCTGCTACAAAGGCAATGTGTCATCACAGTTTAAAGGTGAACAGGGTACAGACAGAAAGCATAGTTATGGATTCAAATTATTCAACGTGTGCCATCCTTGGCATTTTGGATGTTGGCGGTTTCTTTTTAAATTAATTTTTTAAAGATGTGACCTTCATCGATATCAAGCATAAGAAGCAGACTGTGGCTCAAAAGAATCTTCCTTCCCACAGTGATCAACACCAAACTTGGACTTTGACTCGGATAAAGTAAAAAATAAAGATTAAATAATCTACATAAAGTCAAGGGGAAAAATGCCAGACTGCAAGGTAGATGTGAAGGACCATACTGAGGCTTTGGAAGGCAGTGGAAGTGCAAACATCTGAGATGTTTGTGAAAGAAATCAAATTTTCAAGAGGCGCAAACAGGCATCTCTCAAAAACACAGAAGACAGCCCCCCTCGCATACCATCAGCATTTTTCTCCTGTTTAAGCACTGCTCTCAGGATGTTCATTTTCAGTAAAAGCAGAAACGAGCTTCGAGCTTTATCTCCTTGTGGATCGTAAAAAGGAGTCCCAACACCCTAGTCACAACCAGGTGAGCCCCTGCAGAAGGCAGGTGTTGTGAATTTCTCAACCGCATGGTCCGTCAGACTTCTGAGTAAGAGGTGAACACTCGGACATCGTATTCCATCTGTTAAATGATACTTTCAGTGCCAAAGGTGTGGTCCACCTGGGCTGAGGACCATGTTCACAACCGGATGCAGCCAGCACACGTGAAGCTCATCTTCACAACTCTCAGTGGCCATCACAGCTTTCCTGTGGAGGGAAACACAGATGTTGCACTGGGGACAACAGAGGAGATGGCTCAGGGAAAGGCTAATTCTTTATATTCATTATAGCAGAGGTTAGACAAGACTGGTCTTACACTTGTTGCTGTGCTTGTACAGATCAAATTTCATCTGTAATTCAAATTTTAATAAAAGGAAATGCTAATTCAATATCAGGCTGAAATTGAGCTAGTTAAACATTTAGAAACGCTTTTGAAATAAGATAGGATGCATGTTTTTCCAATCAAACTAAGCCAAAATCTGCGGCAAGTCAGTGGTATCATCTGCTTTCAAGATAAGAGTCTGTTTATCTTTATTAAGACTTGTAAGGCTACAGGTCTAAGGAGTACCTGAAGAAACAAACATGACCCACATTATTAATAGATTCACTACATCAGTAAACGTGTCCAACCCTTAAGTAAGTCCATTTACTGAACAAAAGTGTTTTAGTCATCTGCAACACAGTTAGCTGAATGTTAACACCTCATGTGGAACAGAAAATGCAATTAAAGGTAATGAAGTTAAACATGTTGGCAAGACGTGGTCGGCAAAAAGCGTGTAAAAGCAGATACTGATTAGGTTAGATTGAGACAGAAATTTCAGCTGTGGAAAATATTTTCAGAATGCTAATTATGTTGTGGAAAAATCAGTCAAATGCCTGAAAGGTTGTATTTGCCAATGCCTCATAAAATCTAGACACTTTTTTAGGACCTCTCCAACACGCCAGGGAGGGAAAAGTAATCCTAGCGCAGAGTTTCAGCTGCTTGTCCATGGGTCAACATGCAGCATGTGATGTGCACCAAGTCAAGCCCGCAAACCTCTACGGGACAGAGCAAGCTCGCATGCACGTGCGTAGACCTACCCAGGCCTTTTCCCATCTTTTTAGTAGCTGCTCGTGCTCATTGAGCGCACCTCTCCACTGGTTCAAGTCCCGAGATGGAATGCTCTCCTCATCTGTCAAACAACAACAGCTTTTATGGACGGACGAAGCGCTCCTTTCTAGACCGACACACGGACGCCGCTGGCTTTGCTCACAGCAACCACACCCAGGCACTCCACAACAGGTCCGGGTACCTCCGATGGTGAGGTGGACGTCCACCTCTGAAATGTCATTTCCCGTGCTGGCCTCAGCGACACAGCGATAGCGGGCGTCCTTGAGGAGCGGCCGCTCTCGGAGCCAGCTGCTCACCAGCACCTCCCTCTGCCCCAGTGGCCGGCGGTGCTCCATTATGGGGGTGTCCAGACTGTGGCCATTGATAAGCCAGTGAATTTGGACGTCAGTGGGACCTGAGGGACAGAACGGCACCTTGTTTTTGACCCCGGGCGGTGAGGAGACAGTGCATGAAGCTTTGAGTACTTGCCTCCAGGAGGTCCATGGGCTTCCAAGAGGCCTACAAGCAGCGGTCGCGCATGCACGATGCCTCAGCTCAGATTTTAAGCACATTATGTGCAAGTAAGTTTGGAGCCATTCATGACCATTAATTGATTTGCATGTGTAGTTTGCAAAGGTTTTGTCTAATTTGAGGCCTACTTTGTCAGTAATCAGCAATGTTTGTCTGCTATAAATGCTGCAATACTGATCTATACACAGATTAAAGTTTTCCTTATCTTTTTGCCACTATTCTCACCTTTAAGTCCAAAATACGGGAAAGAAAACAAACCAGTGTTGAAAACATTTGACTTTTTTATTTAGCCTCCCTAAAAAGAACAATAATCCCGAAACATCCCCTCGATTTATGAACATCTTCAAATGTATTTTTCAATATATACAAATATATTTACAACTGTTTACAGGCACACAAAAAAAATGATCCAGCTTAAGTGTTGAGATGTAAGACATTTGAGAATACTGTAACTTGTTTTGATTCTCAACAACCTGGGGAAAAAAAGTAGAAAAATCGGCCTCTAAATGTTTACACCTTTCACATCAGACCGTTATCACACATCAATATACACTTTCCTGTACCTTTAACACAGAATTGTGAGAATGTCAGATCAATGTGAGTTTAACGCCGGATGCCAGATGTCTTTTTTTTTGTTTTTTTTTTGTACATTTTTTTGTTTTTTACATTCACTCATCCTGCTGGGATCTTACATCCAGAAAAGAAGATACACAGCTCTCCGTCACTCAGACACCTTAGTTACAGCAAAGCGCACAATTGTTTTGAATGAGTGCAGAAAAAAAAAACAAATGCACACTCCCTGTTAGATTAGGAAATGGTGACATGCGAGGTGCAGAGAGGAGAGAGAATGAGTGGAAAAGACAATGGCCCAAAAAATTTTGAAAAAAGGATTAGGGGTGAGTTGGAAAGGTTGCTTCACAGGCAAGACTCACCCAAGGCCAGGCAGAAGAGCAGGAAGGCCTCCTGGGCATGAACCCCCCAGGCCTGGTCCTTTAGCAGGGGAGGCAGCAGTCTAACTTCTGCCTCCCGCGCCTCCACAATGTGTGGATTGGTGGAAGAGGACCAAGAAGAGGTGGAGGAGGAGGAGGAAGAAGAGGAGGAGGAGGAGGAGGAGGAGGAAGGGAAGGCGGAGGGAGTGCTACTTCCAGAGGAGGACAGGGAGGGTGAAGTGTCGACAGGAGAGGAGGCTGCGGGGGAGGGAGTGATGGGGAGAGAGAAAGAGAGAGAGAGAGAGCATTGAGGAATAGGAATTTAGGAAGTCTAAATGAGGGGATGACATGCAGAACAGACGGGAGGAGGAGGCTAACGAACGAGAAGTAGGATCTAAGAACCAAGCCAGCTGCAATAAATAAAATAAAAAGGAAATGAGGGAGATCACAGCTACTTACAACAATAACAAAAGCGATGTGCACGTAAACGTGACTCATCTTAAATAATAACTCTCTGAAAAAGTTCTAAAACTGAAGGCTGCATTAAAAATAATTATATTAAAAAAATAAACTTCAGATTGTTTCCAGGGCTTCTTTCTCAATAATAATAAAAAAAAACAGGTCACACTGAACACAACTATGTTAAACCGGCCCACAACACGGAAGTTTGAAGGTCAGAAAAAGGAAACGTAGAAGCGACGACATGCATACCCTCGAAACGAATCAAACCAACCCCACAATGGCACCCCACCAGGCGAGCTTAAGGCCCCCATGCCTTGCGCTGCAGATGGCAACACTTGTACTGAGCCAGGCCACGGTGCACTGAGCAGATCTTCCCTGAGAAATCTCTGTGATGTTGAAGCAGTTACCCAAGTCCGATAGCCTATGCATTGCTTTGAGGGAGAGGGGGGGGGGGGGGGAAAAGAAGGGAGAAAAAAAAAAAAGAAAAAGCTTCTGGACATCATTCCCTACCAAGGCATGACTCCAGTTTCTGAAAACGTCGAGATACCTTACCAATTTGGTAAACGGCGTTTCCAATTCCAATTTCCAATTTGGAATTTAAGTTATAGCTTTTCTCGCTGGCCTCGGCTGCTCCCGCAGCACTTGATCTGTCGTCGTGAGTCTTGAATCGGACAGCCGGGGGGCTCTAACGCTACAGGCAAGTGGGACCTCCGACTCAAGACTTACGGCAAGGATTCAAGTGCCGCCCTACGCTACTACGCCTACTACCGCCCGGAGCGCTCCCTAAGCTACCGCCTAGCAGTACGGTTCGTCTGCGTCCGCGTACTGGATGGACTGGGACTCGGGGTCCACGTCGAACGGCTTGTCCTGCGAGGGGCTGTCGTCCCCGAAGCCGCGCGAGGGGACCTGACCGTTGCCGGACTCCGGCTCGGTCTCGTAGCCCGTGTCGCGCAGCGCCCGCAGGCTCTGGGTGGCCTGGCTGCCGTTCTGCTTGGGCCGCTCCGCCATGTTGATCTTGTCGGCGGCCGGGGCCTCCATCAGGCCCGCCTCGCAGGCCCGGTACTCGGGCTGCTGGGCGCTCTTGTGGCTGCCCAGCAGCGAGGCCCGCAGGCGCAGGCAGGGCGCCGGGAGGTACTGCATGTAGCAGTTGTACCCCAGCGCGGCCAGGAAGAGCAGGAAGAAGAGGAGGAAGAGGAGCAGGAGGGCGACGCTGTTGTTCTGCTGCAGGTACTCGGCCGAGGGCTCGGTGGACCTCGGCGGGAGGTGCGGCTTCGGCGGGAACTTGATGGTGCTGCTGGGGGGCGGGGTTAGTGAGGCGTCCACCTGGGGCGGCGAGGTCAGTTGGACCGCGACGGTGTAGGTGGGAGGCACCAGGGCCGAGGTTAGTGGGGCTCTCTCCGTCTTACCATTACCTGCCGCCTCGGGCGTGAGCGGGGCCTCCGGCAGCACCAGGGCGGTGGCGCCCGCATCGCCAGCGTCGCCCGCCTGTGGCGTCGGCGGCAGCGGTCGGGGCGGGCGCTCCAGGGCCAGCGCGTACGCAGCCCGGAGACGGCTGAAGTTCTTGCCGGCGGCCGGGGCCCACTCCACGGACCAGCACTCGTAGTGGCCCTGGTCCTCCGGGGCCACGCTGTAGATGAGCAGGCCGTTCTCGCCGATCAGGTGGAAGCGGGAGGCCTCGGTGAGGACCGAGCCGTTGGCCTTCCAGATCACCTGGGCCAGGTTGGAGGACACCAGGCACGGCAGCTCGGCCGAGCTCCCCGGCCGCACCGTCACGCTCTTGGAGTCCATCGACGACCGAACGGACACTAGGCAGGGAGAGACACATCGACACAATGACTTTTTGGAAGTTTTCGAGTAGTTGAATGAGAGAATTTAAATGAAAAAACAATGAAAGTCAAGTACACTTATCTAGATGTTATGTTTAACAATTAAACTTCATTCTCTGTATCTGAGAGAGACCTGTCCAGAACTAGTTTAAATAAAAGGATTTAAAGAACTCTACTTAAATGTACATATGCTAGTTAATTTGCTAAGAAAATAAATGACTAAATGATTAATGGTCTACAAAAATGATACGACACAATAGCTACTGGATAGATGGACTTCATATTTCAGTATGTTTTGAGTATTAAACAAACAAGCGGCCATTTTTGATGTGGTCACGGCATTCACAGAGCTAATAATATAGCAAAATATGTTATACTTGATGGAGCAAAACTTCCTCAAAGGTTTTCCCAGCCGTGGTTGGCAGTAGCCTCGAGAATGAAAAGTAACAGTAACCAAACATGGTATCAAGACCTTGAGATTCCAGGATGACCGACGCATCACTCAGACACTTTACACATTGTCTAAGACTTCCTCGAAGTCTAAATTAGTTCCTCTGTGCGGGTTCCACCCTACCTGAAGGACACTTGTCTGCGTCACCTTTCAGACTCTGGATTAGTCGCCTGCACAAAAAAAAAAGAAACAAAAAAAACAGGCATTATTTTCATGACAATCAGAAACGCACACGCTCTGAAATGAAGCAGCACAGAATCTGTCACGCTAAAGCAGGTCAGACCGGACTGGGTATCAGTTCAAATGTCCCTTTTGCTTTCGTTCATGAACGCTTGAGTGGCGGGCCGGTATGAAAGGCTCGATGCTCCGGTACCTGGGCTGATCCCGGCCGGGAGCATCGAGGATGTTGACGCAGGCCGCCGTCTGGGGGCTCCAGGCGCAGTAGGGGTCTCGGGCCAGGATGCAGTCCACGCAGGACCGGTACTTGCTGCAGAAGGCTGTGGGGGCCTGGACCACCCCCGAGTCTGAGCCGGCGTACAGGGACCGCGTCTGCGGAGGAACGAGCTCGTTAACCACGTCAAACGAGGGCTTCGAGATGAACGCTCGGCGAGATTCATATCTACAAGCAGACTAGACGACCTCAAACGCGCACGCTGTTGAGATAAAAACGCAGCTTCATCTGATTCTGAGAACGTTAACAGTTGCGAAATCTTCAACTCAGCTTCCGGCTGCATGCCTTTTTCTCACAGATGAAGCACAGTGACACAGAAACGCACACTTGGTGTGACAAACAAAGTCACGCCGCCTGTTTCGGCACACGGCCTTCTTTGTCTTGTCCGATAAAGTGAAGCGGCTGACCTCCGATGACAGCAGCAGGCTCTTGATGGGCTCCGAGGTTTTCAGCAGCTGGATCTCCTCCACGATGTGCACCTCCTCGTTCACCAGCACAGACTTGTGCAGGACTCCCCTATCTGAAAGATTGCAGCGCCGCAGGCAGATTTAGTCTCATTTACACGACAGGCTGAAAATAAATAGACTCCTCTCTTTCAGAAATGACTTAAATCCGGAAAATAAATACCGCCCCGCCCATTAATAATAATACTACACGAGGTCTGGATGTTTTAAGACATCTTCTTTGACAACTTGTTGAATAAAGATTAAAGTAACTGCAGAAGATGTGATGGCAGGGACTTGAATTGGGGAGGAGCCACGATTACAAACAGCTTCTGCATATACGTGAAGCCGTCCTTACCCGTCCCAGTGAAGATCACGTCGTAGATGTTCCTGTCCAGCGCGCGGACCCTCTCCACGACGATCTGGGTGTAGTTGACGTCTTTGGTGATGAGGCGCGGCCTGTTGCCGATGGGCATGACCGGGTCCTCCAGCAGGGGGTGGTCCTTGACAAACTGCAGGGTCTTGTCCGGCAGCTGGAGAGTGTTGTCGATGTGCCGCCGTCGCATCTCGTTGTTGATGCACTGGCGGTGGGGGAGGAGGGAGGGGAGGAGGGGCGTTTTACAAGCCGTCTGGGTGCTGGAATCATTTCAAGTCGATGTTTTCAAAGAAGAAGAAGAAAAAAAGCCCTTACTGCTCCGGGACGCGGAGTGGGAGTGACGCCGTTGTGCCGGACCCACTTGGTGTGGGACTGCTCCACTGTGGCCTTCTGCATGTACTTGCCTTGGGAGAAGACCTCCTCCACAGCTGTCATGTTGTAAGCACACACTGCCGACAAACCCACATTTCCCCTGTGGCACAGAGAGTGCAGGGACGGGTCAGTTTTAGGACATGTATTATATTTATCACAACCAGCCTGCCCCCACCCACCTCCCACCCGCTCAACCCACTGACCACTGGGAGGTGAAGACCCCGTAGATGACCGTGTCCCTCCGCTCCGTCCCCTTCAGGATGAAGACGTCGTGGACCACGTTGAAGACAAAGTTGAGCTCGGGCATGGAGCAGACCAGCTTGGCCTTCAGGAAGGACGTCCACTTCTTCTGCAGGGTGCGCTGCCCCCCGATGTCGCCCTGTGGGAGACAGATTAGTCAACACGTTGAGAGAAGAAGGCATACGAGCAAAGAAGGCATACGAGCAAGAGGAACAAGAAAAATGAAGAATGAGAATGATAGAGCAATGAGCGAGATGAAATGGCAGTTCTACTGAACACCTGCAAAGTGTTTTGTCTTCGATAAATCCTAGGAAAGTCTAGGAAATCTTGTTCTTAGCTCTTGTGTATGGAGCAGTAGAGTTGCATAATTCTGTCTGACTCAGATTACATGCGGAAAAATGATGCAAAATAACGGAGGCATGCAGACATGGGCCGGTAGGTACAATAACAGGAGCATAAGGGCTGTGAGGGAGCACTGCTGGTCTGGGCAGATGGCTCGTGGCGTGGACTGACCTTACAGACGCGCGCCACCCTGGGGATGAGCAGCTTGCCAAAGAACTCGTACTCCACCGACACCTCGGTGAAGAAGTAGTAGATTTTGTCATCCTCGCCGTCCACCGGGTTCGTCCCCTCCCTGATCACGTCCGCGAAAACAAAGCTGGGCTCTGGGAGGGGAGAGAGAGGCGACGGTGCGGGGATTACTAGAGAGTCTCCAGCGAGGAAAGAGTGTGTAAATCGATGCCAGGCCACATCCTGGAAGACGTGTTGTCCCAACTCACCGTTGAGCCATGAGGTGGAGTACTCGGTCCTCAGCAGGGACTGGGAGGGAGAGTATCTGGAAATGATGGGTTCGCTGCCTAAGAAGTTATAAACCGTGCCCGAGTACAGCTCTCCATCTGGGAATGGAGGGGGAAAAAAAACTGCTTATTGTCCAGCATTTTCAGAGGGAAAATAAGAGATTATCGGGGATTATTCTGCAGTTTTAGTGCCGGCCCGTTGACCCAAACAGCTCTTTGCGAGATGACATCGAACTGGCTTCAACTCACCGACCATGACAGTGGTGACGCTATGCAAGGGGTCGAAGGAGCACTTTCCCCTGCCGTCCTCCACTCGGCCGGCCAACGAGAAGCTGGCCAGGTCCTGAAAGGGCGAGCGTTCGAGATGACGCGTCATCACAAAGGTCGCACGTATTCGCTTCTGCAAAGTGAGGAGGAGGAGGAGGAGGAGGAACTGAGAGTCAACCCACCAGGTAGTCGCACTGAGGCTGGAAGGCGTGCGTGCCGCACACGTACAGCCGCTCGTCGTCCAAGACCTGGAGCACCCGGATGTAGTTCAGACAGTCCTTCTGCAAAGGCAACGTTCAGCCCGCCCGTCAGTGATACTCTGCAGAGACCGATTTTGACGGAAACGGGGATCGACACGAGTTGACTGACCTCCTTTGATTTGCCTTTCAGCACACACATGTCCATGGGATGCTGGGCGACCGTCCACGGAACCTTCAATGGTTGAAACGACAAAAAAAAAACAAAAAAAAAAACAGGGAAAATTGAATCAAATCAAGAACCGAGATGGTGGTTTGCCATTTGGGCATAAACACGGTCCAGTCACAGGAATTTCAGCGCAGTGTTCCAACAAGTCAACAAATTAGGAGGCAGAGAGAAGAAAACAGACGGGAGAAATAATAACTGGAAATGGAGCACTGTAGAAAGACCTCTCAGTACTTCTCCCCTCCTGCCCCTCCCCCCCTCCTTACCTTGTTGTTTCTGACTGTCACGTTCTTCTTGCTGAGCTCGAAGATGGCCTCTCTGGCGCCCACGTACAGCGCGTCCTTCTTCTCACTCAGCAGCAACGTGGAGTAGTTGAAGATCTCGGGCTCCGAAAATTCCAGCAGATCTAAATCTGAGCACAAAACCGGCGGGATCGCGTTACTTCTCTCGTACGGTCACATTTCAGAAAAACGGGCGAGACGCTCACGCTGTCAACAGAGGCGGCGGGAGGAGGGCAACAACGCACGTTTTGGCGATTTCCCCGAATATTCAGCGTTTTACAGTCGCCTCCACATTAGAGTGCTTAATGCCGTGATTGATGGTCGAGGCTAGAGGAGAGTGTCTGTCTGTGTGTGTGTGTGTGTGTGTCTGGCTGCCGTCGGTCGTGCCAGGTGCAACTGGGCTCGGGTTGCAGGTGCGTGGACATAAACACCACAATGATGAAAGCAAACACCCTGACTGACTGACTGGCTGAGTGACTGGCTGGCTGAGGGAGCGAGCGAGGCTGCGACGGTCGCAGCCAGCAGAGAAAGTTGACTTTGTGATGGGACGGGAGGGGGGAGGGCTGGAGGGGGGGGGGGGGGCGCACTGGTTCTCACGAGGCGACCCGGCTCTGGAGCTATTTCTGTTAGTGGCAAACAGAAGCTCTGGCCGACAAGAGGCGAGCACCTGTGGTGGGACAGAGCGCAGTCCCTCGAGACGCCTGAAAAAGAAAGTAGAGGGCCCAGCTCCACTGTCTGTGGCGAGCCCCCCCCCCCCCACCCCCCTCACACACACACACACACACACCAAGCCTCAGCTCGCTGTGAAGATGAGCAACCGAAACAGAGAACTGAACGACGAGCTGATAGAGTAACTAAAATTACCGAGCGGCACTTCCTGAAACGCGTGCTTTTTGAGTCCGACAAAGTTTCCAAAGTTCGTATCAGCGGCCATCAGTAGCAATTACTAGAAGTGAGGAAATGAGGAATAAAAAAAGAGAAATAAAACAACTCGTTTTATTTCTGTTCTTCTGTATCTACATTGATGCATTTCTTCATTTACATCATTCCTCAAGCTGCACACAGAGCCACCAAGCACAAGAGATGCCGTCTGCAGGCGGCTACTTCCATCGCTTTAAAACTGAACACGTTCATTCATACAAATCAACAGAAGACACAAAGAGCATGAAAATGTGTCGATTGTAATTATGCTTTTTTATGTAGAATTTTAGTAGATTTATGGTTTTAGGATCCGTTGCTAGATTATCAGCATTTCTCACTTTAATACATGAATAATGCTTACTTGCTTTGCCGGTTAATCGCGCGGATTTTGCACATGTGGTGCAAGTATTTATATACAATAATAAAAAACACATTTATACACCACATATACCATATATTTTAGACATACCTTGGTGTCTCCAGGACGTCCGGGGCACGGCATGGGGTCCATGGGTGGAGACCTCCAGGAGCAGCCCCAGAAACACTCCCAGCACGCTGAATCCCATGTTCGACTCGGACAGCTTTGGAACGGTGAAGTTTCCCCTGCAAGAAAGGGAGCGGAGCCGAGCGGCGCACGTGAGAGCTCGCCCGGCGCTCGACGCCGCCGCGGAAACGAGCCGAGCTGCTCTCCGTGCTCCTCTCCGTGCGGCGCGGCCGCTAAAAAGGGGACGCAGGCATCAAATCCACTTCCCCCGCTCTGAAAGCTGGCAGCGGCGAGTCATCCTCTTTTGTGTCGCTTAAGAGGGCAGAGGGAGCGGGCGGGTGGGCGCGCACGCGTCACACGCATTTGGACAAAATGGCACTTTTGCACAGGTGCCATCGCAGCAAAAGGGCAAAGAACACAGATGGGAATTCTCATGCCAAGGAAAACACGTAGACGTGAAAGAGAAAAAAGAACAAAACAGACATTTTCAAGTAAATAATTGAAGGAACTGGCAGACCTGGGTGACTGACCTTAGCTGAACTGTGATGAGCACTGACTAGTCATTTGCTCTACACAGACTGTAATTTCCATACCTGCCCTATACGACTGTCAGCAGCGTCCCACCCCTTCAACATCAGATTTCGCCGAGAACTGAAACGTGCGAAATCTTCGTCACACATGCGTTTTGTGTCTGGGGAGCAGCCACGCTCCGTTTCCTATAAATCAGGAAGTAGAGCTACCCACATCGTTTTCGCTTCATGGCACAGTCAGTCAACCGCAAATGCGGAGGAAATGGAACAACCCCGCCGCTCGCGAGTCTCCGAATGTTCAAAAAGGCCGTGAAGAGGCAAAACTTCAGGATACGTTTGTTCTTATGGCCTCTGTGTGACACTGCAGTCCCTCTGAGGCACCGGCTTAACAGGGCGATCTTAAGGAACCCCCCCCCCGCCTCTCTTTTTCTTCTCTTTGAGACGCACCAACAGGCCTGATCCGGACGATGATAAGGACGCAGCCGGTGACAGCATTCCAGCTCCGTGGAGCTCTAATCGGATGCGGCTGTTGTTAATTTGCAGAGTGCGGCGATGGCTCGGCCTGTTAGCAGACCATCTTCCTGGTCGGTTCAGGGCAGGACGGGCCCCCCCACCCCGATAAGGGCTCCATTAGGGCTGAAGGAGAGCAGTTATCATATCTAATGAGGGTTTTTTTTCCTTCCTCTTTCGCCGCTCTGAATTACAGTGCGTGCCTGTGCGGATACAACAAAAAAAAGAAGAAAAAAATCAATCTTTTATCTTTCAACTCTGTCGAAACACTCTAGATTTTGTGTGATTTGGTCGGGATATTTCGGTCTGAAACCCGCATCTTTGGATTGAGCGAACCGCATTTCAGCTGGTTTTGGGTCAGCAGAAAAGCCTCGGGGGGAGCTCATGCTTTAAAGCTTAAGTAAAATATTAAAACAAATCTCTAAATCTGTTCTCAATCCCGCTTGTAAAACACGTAACGCTTGCCAATTCCACAGAGAGGACACGCAGAGCAACCGTTTCCACAAAAACCCAAGCGGACGCGGATCGATTAGCATCGTTGAATCCGTGCACATCATTGCGCTGGAAATATCGTTAACGGTATTAACTCAGGAAGTGATTAACTGACATAATGCAATTGGAGGGCTTAAGTGCTTCCTTTCTCTTGATCCAATCATGTGGAGGGAGCGGAGTGGGACGCGTCAGCTCAACTCCAGCTTTGCGCTCTGGCTTTTCTCTCCTTCAGCGCGGATGAAGTCGGCTTTCGCGATATTGGGAATGACTGGAGCGCCGAAGCGGCACTTTGTGTCTCGCGGGAGGCACGAGGGGCGGGCGGGCGGGGGTGGGCCGGGCCGGTCAGGTGACCAGTTGGGAGGAGGTAAAGCGATCCGGCACGGAGCCGGTTATTCTGGTTGGAGCGGCGGAGGCCGGCAACCCGCAGCACACCTCCGCAAAACGGGTGGGTCCGTCACGCGGAGGAGGGGATGAAAGGTTATCGGATGTCTCGTAAGACGAGGATTGAGATGACAAAGGATCTCTCTCTCTCTCTCTCTCTCTCTCTCTGGCGCAGGCACCAACAAGCAGCGTCACCAAGTCCAAATAACGAGGATTAGAGCTCAAAGCCTGAGCAGAGGGCAGAGACACTCGAAGGACGATTCGGTCATTCTGAAATGTTTTGGATCTAAAAAGATGGGGTTTCAAATGCCAAAAAACACTCGGTTGGAATCACATGTAAGATGATATCTCTGGCGGAAACGGGGAGGTTTTTTGTTTGCCGTTTGGGTGAGGTCATTTGTCATCATTTCTGATGTTATGACCGCAATTAATTAAGAACTAATACAATCACAGAGCAAATAAATCATTGTCAACTTAATTTCTAATGACCTAGTAGCACCATTGTGGCTCATCCCCATCAGCTATAGGTTGGTAATCAGTTTCCCAGCGCCACTGGGTATCTATCATGTGGCGAGGCGCGTACAAACAATCAATGAGGGCCACCACAGCTAGAGAATGATAATTGATTATTGATGTGGCTTTAAAGAAGAACAAATAGCCCCGGAGGTCTGACCCTCATAATACTGGGAGCGCTGGGGAGAGGGGAGGGGGGCGGGCTGGGATTTTGTGAGGGTTTCCACTGACTAAATCTGGCAAAGATGGAATTCCATCCCGGCTTCAGCGCGAGCCATGGACTCCACTCTGCTGAAGAGGGGGTCAAATACACAAGGACCTATTGTTTACTGAAGATGAGGGTAGCCTGCACTCCACTCCACCCCCATCGCATCCACATCATCACCACAGAGTGCTCAACAATGAACAGAGCGAGAGAGAGGGAGAGAGAGGGAAGGAATGAGCGGGGAGGCATCGCCTCTCCCTGGTCTTTTACAGTCTTGCCAGTTTAAATGCCAGGACGGCTAAGGCCCCGCGCCAGAGCCAGCGTTTTCAGAGATCACACAAGCCCATGGGGTCCCGGTCGGGAGACGGCGCATAAAGCAGGTCCCGAAAACGGTCTGATGACTGGGGCAAAAAACGGTTGCTGTCAAGAGGCAGAGAAAGGAGGGGAAGGCGCAGTGTGAACGGATGAGATAACAACACTGAATCCTTGATGAAAAACCTCAGACGGGCGCAACTTCTCCTGGCTTTTGGCCTTCTGCAAAAAAAGAAAAAAACCTCTATCGACTGCATAGATAAAAGCCATCCCTCATCCCTATCCGTGCTCTGTAGACGCCCCCGTATATAAATCTCACTTGCCATTTAGGGGCAAAGCTTTCCAAAGAGGGATAAAAAAAACAACTTCAAACCCCTTTGAGTCAGGGGTTACAGTAGCAGAAAAGAGCAGACTGGCAGCTACCCTACGCTGCTGAGAGATTTAGAGGAGTGGCCACACTGGCCGGGGATATTTAAGACGGTTACCATGCTGGCAGGGCTCTTTGAGCCCTTTGTGTTCCCCTCTCGGCTCCTCTGGCTGGGCAGGGAGGTTGACACCTGCTTGGGGCCTTGGGGTTCCCAGCACCGCACTGTTAAATGGGCCCAGACACTGGCAGCATGCCCAGCGAGGACAGGGCACAGGGAAGGGGGGGAAACTGGAGCTCGGCCTATCTGCGAACCAGCACTTTGAACGTGTCGGCAACGAGTGCGAGGGACGAAAAAGAAAAATCGACTTTGCGGGGGAGGGGGGGGGGGGGGGATAATCCGCAGTTAAGATTTCTTTTTTTGTTTTAAGGCCAACAGGTGCACAAAACAGTCAGGAAGGGGCTTTTTTTTTATATGGGTACACAACACAAATTTAAAACCACTTCCCTACCAAGATGCAAAGACGAAGCGTCGGGTTGAGAGATGGCACGCACAGTCTGCGCGGACTGCATGATGCACGATGCAGATTCATGCCAGCAGTCGACGACTGTGGTGAGGTGAATCCGGTCTGTACGCACGAGTGTTAGAACTTTGATCTGCAGCTGAGGGCAATAGCAAAAACAAAAAATTTCATCTCGAAGTGTTGGAAAATGTACGGTACCGGCTCTCTCTGAAAAGAGGCCCGCGGTTTTTGTGTGCATAAGAGGCTAGCAGACATGACAGGTTATTACCCTTCATTTCCCACATGCCTTCACCTCTCCACCCACGCACACGCTCCGCCTATCCAGCGACCAGCACGACAAACTCAAATTTATGTGGATCGTCGTCTAATTGCAGTTGCCTGATTCGATTAAGTCGGTACAGACGCTGAAAACTGCAAATCCCCGCTCGTAAATCGAATAAGACGACGCAAACGGATCGGATCCGTAGACTATAGCAGGAGGATGATGTCAGCGCTCAGTGTTGTGGCCCTCGACTTGCCCCGCCCAAGAAAGTTGGCTCAAGTGGGCGTCCGGACCGAAAAACATCCAGAGATCATGGTTGAAAGTGTCTTTTGTTTTGTCACGATGATTGGGGAGTAAACAGGGAAAACAGAGCGTTCGTGTTTCACAGTAATCAGCGGGAATGCGAGGCTGGCACGCATCGAAACCTCCGACGCAGCGCTTTGCTGAGCGATGACACAATGGAGCAAAAAGACCGGGACGTCTGCGCTTTGAAACGCCGAAGAGGGAATGGCTCGATAAGGGTAGACGGCTCGGCTCGACCCTGGATCCCCTGATGAGGTGGTGGGATGGCCACCTCGTCTCCACTGTGGAGAGAAAAGACGCTTCACATCCTGTGAGCCGAGAGCGAGCGAGGATACGCAGAGCGTGATGGGGGGAGCTGCACATTCACCGCCTGCCAACAGCTCCAACCCCTCGCTGCCTCGCTTCGGTTTTTTTTTTTTTCTTTTTTCCATGCACTCGACCCGACATCAATGCACAGAGATGCTCTTCTTCCTTTTCGCCGCAGCACGCCAAGAGGCCGACTCTCATCTCCCCTTCCCTTCTCTCCTGTTGGCAGCAGGGAAATATGCTTTAAGTTAATTGTGTGGAAACATCGTCTCATCTGGCAGGTCCGCGCCGTGCCGCACGCCCACGCTGCTCCGACAAATCGCTTCGGTCCTCCCGGTGAAAATGTTTAGAAGGCCGCCACCAACGCGGCTCCCGCGCGAGACCTAGCTCGGGAGTCGTGTTCGCAGCCCCGGGGTCAACTGAGCATCGCGCTGACAGACGACCGACCTGTGAACAAACGCAGGTCGTCCCCCCCCCCCCCCGTCCTCGTCTTATGCAACGCGGTGGCGCTCACGTGGTTCCCCCAGCCGCACCTCCCGTCACGGCTTTGTCAAACACCGTGGTCTGGACTGTGGTGAACGCGGTCCGATCCTAATCGGTACGACCTTCGCGATGGTTAGCGCCATCAGTGAGTGGGTAGAGCCGTCGCAGGACCGGCGACTCGCTTTTTGGTCTGCGGTGACCGCCGGGTTTGCACTAGTTCACAGCTTCAGAAATGAGCAGAGAGATATGTTTTAAGGCGGTCTGCATTAGAAAAATTAGGAAGCCAGAGGAGTTGAGGCACTACAAGAAAGGCAGGACATCTAACACGAGTCTACTACCACAGTAGTAGACTACTGGAGTAGTAGTAGACTACTAGTAGTATACTGGAAAGTGAGCGCCTGCACCACTTTTTTTTTTCACATTACACGATAGCAGGCTTAATCCACTGGACCATCTGTCCAGCACCCGCCCTGCTCTGGGAATGATAACGTAGCACTGACGGTTAACGATAATCATGCTGCTTTGTTGAAGGTTTTCGAATAAACCTAGGGTTTTTTTTTTAACAGTTTGGTGTCTGTTGCTTGCAGGTTGAAGACATGGTCCGTGGTCACCTCAAAGTTGAATGTCGCGCCTATGAATAGAATCATCAAACGCGTACGACATCCAAACGTGTCGCCGCGAATCAACGGATTTCAATGCGGCGCATTCGCGGCGAAGAAGTTTGGCATGCGCGACCGAACGGGAGGGAGCTGCGATGGTGAGGAAGAGCTTCAGTCGGCTGCGAGCGCCACCTCCCTCGATTATGTTCTCCGGGGGCATTGTGGGTTATCTGGAGTGGGGCCCGGGCGAGAGAGCGGGCGAGGCTCCGCTTGAAACAGAATACGGCGAGCGCCGAGGATGACACACTGATGGGGACAGATGTCCGCTCCAATGTCATCTGCAGATTAATGGAGTTTGGCTGCGGACGTGGCAGGGACTCGGGACGGTAATGTCAGACTGTGGGCGTCGGATCCCTCTTATGCGAGCAGACAGCGTCCACGAGCCCGTCTTAAAGTACAGCCAGCTGCAGCCGAGTTTTGGGTTGCGCAGCCCCCCCCCCCTCCCCTCCCCGTCGGCTGACGAACCGGTTATGACATTGAGGGCAGTTAACCCGGGCTTCACCGGCTCGCGACAACACTCCGGCCGGCCCAATAAACGTCCCTCTGATGCCGTCACACTGGACCTGGAGAGGAGACCTGCCTACGCGGTACGCCCCCCTTTCGCGGCGCGTCGCTGCGAGTCACTGACCGTTACACGCGCTCCGTTTCCCCCGCTCGAAACCTGTTGCACACACACAGCACACACAGCTCGGCTCCGAAGCGAGATGCGCGCTCGGAGTGGCGTCT
Organism: Karalla daura; assembly: GCA_029224185.1. Lineage (NCBI taxonomy): Eukaryota > Metazoa > Chordata > Actinopteri > Chaetodontiformes > Leiognathidae > Karalla > Karalla daura. The sequence continues at coordinate 8,677,953 of CM055201.1, forward strand.
GCAACCTTGACTGGTCAGCCTGGAGCGCAGATGAGGCGCAGACCACAGACGTCCGGAGCCATTACCGTTGCTTTGCCCTTTATCAAAGCTGACGCCTTCTGACGCACTAGAAATCGCCCAAATTCAGTGGCTGACTGCAACGAATTGAACCGCTACAATGACTCGCTCATCTTTCACACATCTGTATTTCCGTCCATTAGATTTTGCACCAAACACCTGTGCTTCCTAGTTTTTACATGCTACATGTATGAGCAACCATGGATCCCATACACATTGTGTGTGTGTGTGTGTCCCTTACTGAACCCTGACTGCGACAGCCCTGCAGTGCAAGTCATGGATTAATGCATGCTAACGTAATATTGTTATTTTTAGCCGTGACAATATTTCTCATTAAATGTATTGATAATCGTCTTCTTCACTGAACTGAATGAAGGCAACCCTTTATTCAATCTTTTGCCCGGGGCACCGGCTCTCACACACAATTAAGTCTCAGCGAGTAGCGAGACTACGGGAAAAGTGTGACAAGCGTCACTGAAACTCTGAATTAGGCAAGTAGTTTCACTTTCAATCCTTAAAATGTAAAAGCAAGCTCTTACTTAAGTGGGTGGGTACTATTATTTAGTATAACATGTTGTTTATTCTTTTACTCGAGTGAAAGTTTGAGCGTGTCCTGCGCCGCTGCACGTTCTGCATCATTTAAGGTAATCAATCACACTTCATGCACCCCTTCTGAAGCCCTCTTCCCACACGTGCAGAGCTCGTTCTACCACTGACGCCGCTTGGATGTGTAAAAGTGGCGGAAATTCCCTTACTTTCAAGTGAACTCAGTCAAATTATCGTGGGGGGGAAGAAAACCTGCGCGTCTGGTCCGTGTCCGTACACGTGGACTTGGCTGGGGCTGGGGACAGGGGCCACGGCTTCTGAAGTGCAAAGCCACCGTGTCATGTCAGCATAGAGTCATCTGAGAGCAGCGGAGCAGCTGTGGGCCCTGCGGCCGCACAGCTGACTGTCGGTCGTACGGAGCGAATCATCCGAGGAGCGCAACAGATGATGTAGCAGTCTCTGCGCGTTAACCGTGGCGAGGTGGACAGATGACAGATGGGGCGGGGAGGGGGGCAGGTCTTTAAAAGCCAGTTGCGGGATTAGCGGCGTGATCTGCCTGCTACATGCGGGAGAATAAGTGGCGTCTCCGTTTACAGCGGCGTGATGACGGGGGGGGGGCGTGACGCCGGTTTCTGATGTGCAACGGGCCGGAAAGCGGCGCGGAAAACGACGTACGGAGAGTGAGATTGGAGGTAGACCATTAATGACAGCCCAAGTGTCTAAACTGAGGAAAGGCGCTTGTGTGAAGGCAACACTATAGAGGGGATGTTAAATGGTAACCCTCCTATATAATTACTAGTTGTAGGGCCCCTGCTGAGCTTGCATGTCGACCTAAAGTGGCCACAGCAAAAGGCAAATGAGGGGTCAGGTCCAGTAAAGGGTATATTTAGTCCGCCGATGGCGAGCTTTTTAAAAACAACACGCCCTTTCCCCCGAGTCACGTGGCTCTGGAAGATCTGGAGAAAAAAAAAAGAAACGTCCCTATAAACACACAGGCGAGTGCAAAAAGCCAGCCAGAGGAGCCCGAGCACTGCCGTGTGGCGCTCCCCGTCCCGGGACCCAGTGTGCCTCTGTAGTCTCGCATGAAAACATAATCACCGTGCGCTTTTCCCCTTGATTAAAAAGGAGAGAATAAGTGGAGGGAGGTTTACTAGTGACATCTGCGAGGGCAAAAAATAACAATAAAGGAACCGTTGGGGACGCGGGAAAAGGAGCTGCGTCCGAATTATCACCTCTTAAAATGGCCCTCGATGTCATCGGCACTGCGGCCGGCCACTTCGCTGGAGCTGATCCGCGCACGACTGCGTCGTTTGGGAAAACGATGATGGAAAATGTCGTGCCAGGACCGCATGCGTATGCACACATGAAGACAGACTTCCCACACTGGGGGAGAGGGGGGACCTACGGGTGATAATTCCCGTCAAATGTGGCACTGACCCGAGGTCGGGCGTCAGTCGGCACCCGCAGCTGAACGCGCGGACCGTCCGCCCCGAAGCAGTTTCCTTGAGGCGGCTGTGATGTCAGCCAGGCCTTGGGGCGTATAATGGGCAACTATTTTGGGAGGCCGCGAGGGCCCAGCCGAAGGCCTCGCGGTCCCTCCCGGTGGAAGGCCTTGTGGTCCCGAGTTGATGAATGGTCGCCGCGTCGGTGGCCGCATCCAAGGGCAGGTGACTTCAGCTCCCGGGCTGGAATAGATCTCCCGGGCCTGGCTTTTGCATCAACGGACACGGAGCAGGAATATCTGCGGATTTTTTTTCTCTTTCTTTGGGAGGGGGTGTGTGTGCCGGCCGACGAGATAAATAAAGAAACAAAACAGACTGGTTTCTAAATTACAGTGACTGGGCTTTCCCACCAGTCAGGGGACATTCGAAGGGGCAGTAAACAGTAAAGTAAAAAAAAAAAGCCCGGCTATATGTTCTCTCCTCTCCTCTCCTCTCTCGCCTTTAAGAAGGGGGCTCCATTCTGTCCTGCTTTTCTCCCGGCACAGTTTTCGGCAGGCACCGATTTCATGGTGGTAATTTTGGCCGGCCCGAGACAAAAACCTCCTTTGGAGCGCTGTGTGAAAACTCGCCCCAGCGCCCACAGGCTGCCACAACGCTAACAGTGTGTCCTCCTGAACTTGGCATACCCGGGAGATAAAAACCCCCAATTTCAACCCCCCCTCCCCTCCCCTCCCCCTACCCCTCCTTCGTCGCACAGAGAGGCGATAAACAACACGGAGCCAAGCCCCAAATCTTTCAGCGCCCGACGCTCACAGTTCCACGCATTTGGGACACACTTCCGCCGCCGTGACAGTAATTGAAGGCGCTGGACGAAATTCAATCAAATTAAAATTTCCCCAACGAGAGAGAGAGAGAAAAACATCAACCTGCCGTAGTAGTCATGGAAAATAAAAGCATAGGCTTAGTGCTGATAACGGCGTTGCTCCCTGGGACGCAGGATGTATGCATCGGCTGACCTTTCGCTAACGCCCGTCTACTTCGCTAGCTGTCGCTACGCACGTCAACAAACTTCGACGTCCACGTCAACAAAGCCGGCGTCTCTGGTCACTGGTGGGTTTTCTCAGAAATAATTGTTTACACCGTTTAGATTTCGGCTCACTGGCTGTGCTGCGTGGAGGTCAGGGTCACCCCTGCTTCCCAACTCGTGTAGAATTAATCCGCCCAACAATGTTGAGCTTGGACCGCAACGTTTGGACTGTGAGGACACATGCGTGGGAGGGACACGGCCCGCCAGGAGTCCAACCCGGGACCTTCCTGCTGCGAAGCAACAGTGCTCACCGCTCATCCACCATGTAACCCTATTCATGGAGGCCTAACACCTAAATGACATCCCAGAGGATTTGTTTGCCAGTGGTGCCAGTTACGACTATAGCACAGTAGCATGCTGACTGGCCTTGATCTACTAATGCCATAGTGTCCAGTCATACTCCTTAAGCATGTGTACAAGCATCTGACTGTGTGTGTGTGTCTAACCATGTTTGTCACTCAGCATCATTACTGAGGCGACACCAGACCACCAGCTTGATTTCAAGGAGACACAAAACAAGCGAATCGCAACTCAAAAGCATGAAAAGAAACACCACTCCACAAAGTGAAAGCAAGCAACAACAACAAAAAAAAATTGGTGCAAAAGGGGGGAAAAAAACTAAAACTGGGGGGGCGGGGAACAACCACGAGCCCCAAAAAGCCAAGCGCGCTGAAGTCAAAGCTGGATCACCCAGGTGTGGACATGCAGGGGAGGGGGCTAGCAAAGCCCTGGGGGGGTTTCAACAGTGGAGGGAGGGAGGGAGGTAAAAGGAGGAGGAGGGGGGGGCGGAGAAGCATGCAGCAGTCGTGTTGAAGCATGCGGGCGCCGGAGCAGCTCGGTGTCGGTCTGCACAGCGAGAGAGGGGAGGGAGGGAGGGAGGGAGAGAGGGAGAGGAGTAGAGTTTCTGACCTGTGGCTCCTTACAAGATGCGACGCTCTTCCTCTGGAGAGAATTATAAAATCCTCAAGCTAGGGAGGGGGGGGAAGAAGACAGAGAGATCAGACAGGACACTTATGTGTGTGAGAGTGTGAGTGTGTGTGTGTGTTTGAGAGAGTGGGTCCTCACTGGAGAAAGGAAGCAGTGTGTGTGCATGTGTGGTTAGTAAGTCTAGACCATGGTCAGACAGATCTGATGACTTGATGAAAATGGGATGTTGCACAATAAAAATTAGCATGTAAGAACATTTATACACAGGGACACAGTGAACAATCAATTTTATCGACACACACATACACACACACACACACACACACACACACACACACACACACACAAGCACGAGCTAGACATAACATTATGTGACAGACAGAACAATTAAATGACAATTAAACAACCTCAGACTGTGAAAGCTGGTGATACCATCATGTCAGTCATGTGGGCACCGAGCTAAGAAATGAATGTCAAACGGCAACATGATGTAAAGGTGATCTGGTTGGGAGATCAGAGGATCTGGGGCGCTGACACTACTGTACTCGTTTCCTCTTCCACTCTTTCGCAGAGGTCTGGCGTCAGCGGCGGCCTGTCTGAGGTAAGTGACCACATCTGCCCCGCTACACAGCGTGCAGAAATAAAAATGACTTTTAGCATCAGGTCAAAAAAGGGAAACGAGCCCGAGGACAGAAAACCCGACCCGAACGCAGCGCTTCCTCGCGGCGTTTTAACTTCTCGACCGCTCTCAAAAGTTGAGGCGACTGAATCCTGATTGGTGTTTAGATGTCGATGAAATGTGACCACATCGAAGGGGAACAAGACAAATCTCAAAAACATTTCGACTTTGGATAAACTCTCAGTAAAAGAGAGAAAGAAGCTGATTGGTCAGTGTTCCGGGTCTGCTCAGTTTCCCCCAGAGTCAGCGCTTATGCTGCGCATCGCTAATGAATCGGCTCGAGAACAAAGCCACGGCAGGAATAATCTGCGCAAGCAAGAAACTGGAAGTCCGCTGCAATGAAACCCTTTCGCTTTGCTTCCTGTGCATGAAAACAAGATCTCGTGCATCTAAAAGGGAGGGGAAAGTAGCAATCTTCCGATTGCCATTGTGGCAGATGGCCGGGCCTCCATTCACAAGGCTTTCCAGGCTGCTCCCTTAGACCGCTTCCCTGGGCAAAATGAAAACCTCCACAACGAGGCTGAATACATTGTCCCCGCGCTGCCCTTCATTCCCACAGTCCACTGCACTCCACCTCTGCCCGGCCGCAACGCATGCACTTGTGGATTGACTTTGGTTTGCTGACTTCAGAGTATTTATTTCACTTACTCTTTAACAGAAATATCGATGGCTGAATACCTGCACTTGCCCAAAAAAAGACCCCAGCTACGACTATCTTTAAATCAATAAACAAAAGGGCAAAAAAACCCAAAAAAACACACAAGATAACACAGAGAAGCTGTCGGATAGGATGTTGCTGGCCAAGCAACAACTGGTGTCCCAGGACAAGGAGACGGGTCTTCCAGACAACTGAATTCAGGTCACCCAAATCAACCCAAATATGCAGATTCATTAGCATTTGCTGGGTGGGGTAAGCTACTGTAATGCAGGCCCCCCCCTGCGCCACACTGTATAAAAGAATAATCAGATTATGTTAAGCAGAGAGATACACGGCAGACTACCACCGTGGGCGGTTCACTTACAACAGATCATATTAATACGAGGAAAAGTAAGCGAGCACGGGCCGCACGCTGCCGTCTGTCCGCTCTCGGGTTTCACATTAATAAACTGACCGCCGGGTCCCGTCCCGAGCCTAATTGCGGTTACCATTTATCCATATCAAGGTTTCCCGTTACATCCCTGCCAAGTATTGATTCATGCGGACCGTGCTGTGGATCGGTTTCACGGTCGTTTGCGGAGATCGAGGCCCGAGAGCCGTGCGGGCGGGCGGACGGACTCCTCGGCAGATTTGGGAGGAAAAGGAGAAAAAGCCGAGTCGATGCTGAGTCGATGAGCTGCAGCAGTCGGAAATGTTCCTTTTCGCCGTCGCCGTAACTCAAGACGGCAAGTTTTCCAGGAATGTCGCCGCGGCTCGCCGGCTCAGGAGGCTGCGAAACGCATGGGCTTTGATCGGCGGGCCGTACGCATAACGGCTATCATGTTACCCCCGAGATGAGAGGAAGTTCATTAGGATTAAGACAAGTATACGGGAGCGGCACACCTCCTTTGGCTTTCCTTCTCCCGAAAATATACCAGACACGTCCCTGCCTCCTCTGACAGCGTCGGCGCTCCGTCCGGACGAGCTGACAAGTCGCGTAAGATTGATGAGCCGGGGGTCAGAGGTCGCGTCCCCCCCGGACGCCCATAGGAAGCACTTTGACTGGGCGTCCCCTCGGCTCCCACACAACCCCCTGACAGCTGATACAGGGTTTATACCGTGTGCCCACGAATCCCTGTGACACCAGTGACACCGCGCCCTCGCGTCTCAATTCAGGACGTCCCGAGTGGGAGAGGGGCCGCGGGCCCCGGACCCCGCCCCCGCTGACACGGCCGTCTGCAGAGGGCACGGAGAGGAAGTGGAAGTGTCACGGGCTCCATGGTTTGTTTCTAATTGATGAGTGGACTTGAATGACGACTGGGGCGAAGCCGGCCTTTTGAAGGCTCCTCCAGAGCCAGAACGGACTTATTAATGGGCCCTACTTCAGGAGCCGGGCCCCTGGTAAACATATTGACAGGGTCGACTATTGAGCTCAGTCGATTTCCCACCACGTCCCAGCCGATGAAAAGGTCCCGGGTTGAGCTCCACGTGACCGCGTGACCAACGCCGACTCCACTTCTGCCTTCCAGGGGAAACCTGCATCAGCGCTTATTGATTCCGCTTCACTTGAACAGGAAGCCTCGAGATAAACCGTCAAGACGCAAACAAAGATATCTGTGGACTCTATTCTTCATCTGCACGTGACAAAATAACCAGCTTCACTGACCAGGCTTTTTTTTTTCCTCTTATGTTCTCAAAAGTGCAGCCTTGCCTCGGAAACGGCCACGAGTCTCGGTCTCTAAATGGCCCCTCTGGGCCGCGGGTTTCCATCCAGGTTTCCAAGCGCCGTAAAACGGGACGGAGGAGTCCGTGTGTGGTGGTTATCGCAGCACAGGTTCGCGCCGCAGTGTGGCACCGCCATGCTGTCGGGAGCAAAGTCCGTTTTGTGAAACAATGGCTGCATTCAGGTGGCTCGGTGGAAAGTGTGCGCTCACGACAATAATTGCGTTCAGCCTCTAAACGCGTCCGCTCGCCGGCTGACTCCTACGTGCTACCGTTTGGCGAGGGTGACAGGGAGGAGAGGCTCCTCACCAGCTTCTGGGTCCTTATTCTCCTTAGACTGACATGAAGACACACACACACAATTCCTGTGGGACTTTGACCGATACAGATACACTGAGCAAACGGATCTACAGCAGGCTGGGAGAGGCCTCATCTCTGGGACAGGATGGTCATTCCAGGAAAAACTCCCCCCCTCCGCCTCCCAACCCCATCCCAACACACTCCATCACACTCTCACACACACACACACACACACACACACACACACACACACACACACACACACACACACTCTCTCTTTCTCATCCGAGCAGCCACCCTTACTGTCCATCGACAAACATCCCGAGCGTCTGACAGGCCTGTCAGCGGGGGCCCGAACACAGGTGGGGGAGGGAAGGGAACCGAGAGGAGCAGAGGAGGAGAGAGAGAGAGAAAGAGAGAGAGAGAAAACCCGGGTTCGCTGTGAGAGGAGATATTCGAGCGTGCAAATCCATACAGTGGGTGAAGGGAGGAGGACAAAGAGAAGGAGGAGGAGAAATGAGGAGGAGGAGGAGGAGAGGATGGAAACGCGGCATTGAGGAACATAAACGTATGCTTTGGGGGGCTCAGGAACAAAGCGCATTTTGCTTTTGAGTTTTTCCCCCCCAAAGAAAAGAAGCCCCCAGCTGGAGGATCAATTCACAGCCCGGTTTGAGGCAAAATATTATGTTTCTGGTACGTGTCAGGTGACGCGTTCTCAAGGCCCGTCTTCCTGTTCCACTTTCATATATGATGCAATGAAGCAAAGCTTTGTGCAAATCATGTCAAACGAAAAACAACAACAACTGGGTGAAATGGTTGTTCATTCAAATCCTGTTTGGAGAGCACATGGACTTTGCACGCAAACATTAACACTCATACACACACACACACACACATACATACACAAAGCATTGTGTTGAAGGGGATTATGGAGGCTTGCATTGCCACAGAAGGGATCCCAGTCTACGAGCACTAGGGAACAAATCTGGCTTTAGAAACTTTCCTCTGCATCCCCAGAGCATCCTGGTACCAAAACGGGAGGCTGAAATTAAAAATCCTGCAGTTGAAATGCGCCGTTGGTTTCTTTCTTTTTAAGAACGCGAGAGCGTACCGCTTGTGCCGCTGCATTATCAGCACGGCCGCATCTGCGTGGAAAACACATGGGCCCTATCTCGCCGACGGCAGTGGGAAACACCAGAGGGTCACATGCACTTTACTGGGGAATGCCGGCCAGGCGGAGTCTGGGAATACCAAGTGGAACGCGGCGTATCTGGAGGAATGTCCACTGATATCCCACGACGTGTAAATGTTTGCTCGTGAGCGAGCAATGGGGTGGAGGGGGGTGGGGGGGGGGGGCATTTGTGTGCGCGTCCAGAGAGAAAATAAGTGGCCGTCTTCTTCTGCCTTTGTATGAATCTTAAGTAGTCTCCCATGTCGAGGGGGGCTTTGTTCGCCAGCGCCGTCGGGGGGCACGTCCTCCAACTCTCTCCCCTCACTTCCTTTTGGCGTTAGCATTTATCATTCTTCCCCCGGACGAACAATCGTCCGACAACATGGACTTGCGTCCAGCGCACAATAAAAGTTGCCACCCTGCCCCCCTCTTTCGCCCCCTCTCCGGTTGCCCGGATACCTTTCATCCGGCGGGACAGCTTGTCAACAACATCATCACTTACTCAGAAACTCCCCAACCCCTTCAGCTGACTTTGCTTTCAATCGGTCCAAGCCGTGCTAAACGCTCCTGCATCTCGCTTTCATAATAAAGGTTTCCAAGAACATCTTTTTCTCCCCCCCCTAACATTCCCTCTTTGTCGTATCCAAAACACTTGCTCCAAGCAAAGAAAAAAAAGAAAAAAGAAAAAAAAGGTTACTCTGCATCCTTAAACGAACTGAAGTGGTGCAACCTTCTAATTTGCAAGAGAAATTTCCCTCTGGACAAATATAGCATTATCCGGGCTCCGCTAGCCGACGCGATGCACGATATTTTATGCTGACATTAAGGCGTGCTGGTGTCGGCCGGCAGAGCCACCCCAGGGCCCCGTTTCACTGTTTCATAGGAAGACTGCGTGACTCACCAGACCTCACCCACTCTCACCCGCTCTCTCCCACGGGTCAAGAGGTGCGGGCGTAATGAGCACGCTGAACCGCATCAACCTCATTACCCGGCAGCTCTACCTTGGAAACTTTATGCATGCATATAAAGCCTCCGCCTGATCACTCTGAAAACAACCTGCTTCTCCTTATTTCTTTTTCTTTCTTCTTTTTTTGTGATTCCTTTCATTTTCTGTAACTCGTGCACATAATGGGCCTGGCCTTGTTTGGCCCTCTCCCAGTTCTGCGCCTATCCCTTTCAGATGGCCGGCCCGCGCCGATTATTCCGCTTATTATGAACTCTGACGGCAGATTATTTTGCTTACTGCACCCAAATTGTCCATCCCCTATAGATACAAATCCAACAAACCCCGCACCGACAGACAAAGGCAAAGTTGACAAAAGAGACAAAAAGAGAAAAGAGATAGGGGAGCACAGAGACCGGTACCGAAATGAAAAGGGGGAAGGGAAACGATGAAGAAGGAACCCCCCCCACCCCACCCCACCCCAACAAAAAAAAAGGAAAAAGGGGGAGAATACGGACGAGGAGAAAAAGGAAGAGGTAGTGCAGCAAAGCCTCCGAACCCTTAAAATGCCTGGGTTTTGTCAGGGAAATAAAGACGGCAGCAGCAGCAACAACATACCAGCACAGTGAACAAGAATGCAAATCAGCCCCTGATGCAAATGTCATACGTCTTCGGGGGGCCAAACAGACTGTCTTTATACCCCCACCCCAACACAACACACTTCTCTCTGTGCAATCAGAAACAACCCCCCCCCCGCCGCCTCCCTCCCCACCTCGCTCCAATCCTGCAACACTTCCAGGAGCACAAGTACAATCGCAAAGAGACAACATCATCTTCTTACTTCACCGCAAACAAGAGGGCCGGGGAACAGTGGGCTCTTTACACGCAGACACACACTTTGAGGGAGGGGGGGGTGGGGGGGAGAAAAAAAAAAAAGATAAACCACTTACTTGTCTGTCATGGCCTCGGCTAGCGAATACTGATTCATTAAAACTTCTTTTCACTGGTCCTCACACAGTTGGAAATGGTCGAGGGGGAGGCCCGGGGGCTAATGTCACCGCGGCAGTCTGAGAGAGAGCGAGAGGGAAAGAGAGAGGGCGCAGGAAGCAGCGTTAGGCAAGACTGAGTCACTTGTTCGCCCCGACCGGAGGACGAATAGGTAACGAGGCAAGGTTTTCACGTCGGGTCCAGACAACATCGGGGGAAAAAAAAAGTGACAAAATTCCCCGTCACAGCTCGAGTCTGTGTATTCCAACAGACCAGAGTATATTAAAACACGCCGTCATGAATAGCAAAATACAATTCGCCCCCGAGGTGCAAAAACGGGCAGCGATTGTCTGAGGCCGACAATAGAATAATGACTTCATAATTAATGTCTCGTTACAGCTCCAGACACCCCCGCGTAGATAGACGTGAAAGAAGGCCGAGGAGTACGTCTGTAATTGGTGCTCAACATGCTGTTTGTCTGGTTTAATGGTCCCACCATTAATCACATGCAATAATTTGCTCCACTAAACGCGCATGTAGGTCACGCGGGCCGACGTTTTTGGTAATCCTGGTTGGTTTTTTTTAAAACGAGGTGAGAGCGGAGCGTCGTGATGGTGAGCGGTGCAGCACAGAGGCGACCGGCCCCGCAGGCCTGCGTCCGGGCCGGGGACGGCCAGAGCTAACTTTTACACAGACGTGCTTCACTTTCTCACAATTAGCCTGGCAAACGCCGGCACTCGGCAGCAGCTTTCTGGGTGTGTGTGTGTGTGTGTGTGTGTGTGTGTGTGTGTGTGTGTGTGTTGGGGGGCGGTGGGAGTGTGTGTGTGTGTGTGGGGTGGGGGGGGGGTGACGGAGCGTTACCATGGTTACCCAGGCAGCCGAGCAGCCAGCCAGTCAGCAAAGCCAGCAGCACAAACACATGGAGAAATCCTCTGGGTGGAGCGCACGAACCTGATCGCAGATGAGGAATGCATTGTGTGACCGAGGAGGAGCGGCGGCCGCTCTGGGTCGGTGCAGCCGGCCGCTTTCGGTCACCACGAAATGGAAAAGGAAATCTCAGCCCCGTCACCTGCACGTGCAGCTCTACTCGGCTGTGCGATGTCTCCCCTACTGCAGCCATGCAAACGTCACCACCAACAAACTGTGAAGCCTCACCTTCGGCAACAAATCAAGTGACCTCGGGACAAAGCCACACCTTTGGCTACTGGGGCGTCTTTGCTGGTGAATCAGCAGATGAAATTTTAATGATGTGACAGGATGAGTCCCGCTGCCTGATGAGCAACCTCCAAAACCTGGCATTAGCTCTTCGGCTTATCTGCCTTTAACAGATTACGATAGCGGGACATTAGACCCCGATTAGACCCCTCTACGTGTTAACACAGTGGAATAACACAGATTGTGACCGGGGGATTTGCCCTCCATAAGCAGATAAAAGGTTAGATACCAATTCACTCACGGTAATGTACAAATACAGGGCCCGAGGGGGAACAGCAAACTCGTTTCACCTCAGAAAGATGCCAATTTCTGTTAATAATCCCATCAGTGGTTTGCAAAAGAGGCCTTGATGGTTTATATCACTGTCAGCTAATAGAGGAGGGAGACGGGGTGGAGTTAGGGGTCTCTGAACCCCACCCAATCCTTTCAGCCCTGGAGCCAGACAGACGTCAGACAGACAGACAGACAGACAGACAGATGTGCCTCCTTCTCCCTTTAACCTTTTCCACACCACATCGGCCCCAATCTCGACGCAGAAACCGCTGCTCTGGGGCATTGGTTTACCCGTCAGTCTGTCTCTTTCACTCTGTCTCGTAGCAGCTAATTGATCTTCAGTCCATGTGTCTCTCTCTCTCTCTCTCTCTCTCTTCAGTCTAGAAACAGGCATTAAGCAGTACACACCCACGTAATCTCCGGTAATCAGTTTGAGTTCCATTTCCTGCGGTCCATCAACTCGCTAAGTTTGAGAAATATTACAAAAAAAGGAGGGGGAAAGAAAAAGTTCAGTTTCCTTCGGAGAAAGTTGCACAAATCTGAGTCATCCATTTGAATTCCTGTGTTTTTAAAGAGGCAGCTGCTGCACGCCAGGATGCTATGGATGCAAGGCCACTCTCTCACAGGACGCACCATATGCCCATTTCCTTACGTTACTGCACCCTTGAGCCATGCGAGACTCCACGGCTTCAGACAACGGAGGCAAACCCACCCAATTCTGAAAGGCCTTTCATGAGAAAAAGTCCCATGCTCTCCGTTTGTGATGATGTATGTAATGTTTCCCTGCAAACCAAAGAGTTCCTTGCCCGACAAACCCCAAATTACATCCCTTCCTGCTCACGCAGTCAACAACGCAACTGCCTGGACGCCGCTGCTCGACACACCACTGACGGCAGGGACGGATGTGAGCAGTCCAGCTGCCCTGCACAAAAATCTGCAGCTGGTGATTTGAAGAGAGAAAGAGAGAGAAGAAAGTCCCAGTGAATGAACAGATGGTGGTTTTGACCCATGCACGGGGCAGAGCCGGAGCACGCTTTGAAGCCAAGTGATAACACTTGAAGAAACGTGGACTCTAGCTTTGATCAACCTGAGCCCGCCGCTTGCGAACAATCAAACCCGGCATCGTTTTCCCGAGCGTTCCGGTGCCAAGGTGGAGAGGAGCAGGCGGCGGTACGGAGGGAAAAGGGAAAATGTTCGAGCCAAGGGGTCGGAGCCGCTCCTTCCCCCATCCGGGGAAATTTACCAACTCCTGACAGCAGTCGGACCTGCAAGACAAACTGCTTCCCCATGTGAGGCCGGGCAGAGAGTCGGATTTGATCGCTACGGCACTTCCTCTAATCGGCTAAGCTCGCGCCGCCAGAACCTGCAACTTCAAAAAGGATCAAGCCTCAACGTGTCTGTGCCACAGACTTTTAAGCAGCAATAAAGTTAATTGAAAGACCGCCGCGTCCCAAAAGGCAGACAGCCTGAGCGATTCAATTACAGCCTGCAAACAAACGTGATAAAAGAAAAGGATATCTGTGGTGTCACCTGTCTGGAAGATGCAGGCAGCTCCAGTCTGCAGACTGCAAGACTGCAGGACTGCTCGACCAGCAGGAAACTGAGCAAAACGCCCCATACGCCAGAAATCAATAGTCCCAGAGGCAATTAATCCAGCTGCACGTGAGACTCGTGGCAGGCGGCTGAATTAATCGAGGCGCTATCTGACATTGGGAGGCGATCGAGCCGAGTCCTGCGCTCCGGAGGCTGAGGACGCAAGGGAGACAAAAACAAAGGGGCGCTGCTGATGTTGCTGTCGTGAGGGAGGCAAAGTTACAGTTTTTTATGCCGGTAAAAACAACGTGTTTGGCCAAGTTTAACAACTGTGCCTCGTTCGTTACCAATACATTTCTCAACAACAGGGTATTGGAGGTTCTGCACATGCCACCGGCCATTGATTGCAACCACGGCGGCCAAAATTCAGCTCGACATCGCCACAAACCAAACCCTGACAACATGAAAAAAACAAATAACAGAAAGTACCGCCTCGTTCTCTTCTTTCCTGCCGTTATAAATCTAAACGATCAAAAAGCAAGGCAGGGCAGAGTCCCACGCACTGCATCACCAAAACACTGAATTATTAACCCCCCCCCCCGCTTCACCCTCCTCCTCCTTCCACCCCCCTCCGGGGATGGATATCTGGGTAAAAATAGCCCGGGCTGCGCTGGAGAGACGCCCCTCGGCTGCGCGGGGTAAACATCAACGCGGACGTGGTCTCTGCGGCAGCGGGAGGAGATGCCAGCAGTCGACGCCCCCGCGGTGGCTCCCGCGACCCCCCCCACCCTTACCGTCATGACGAGAGGAGGGACGATCCTGCAGGTTGGCGGAGGACAAAACGCCGACTGCAGCCCCTCAGCGGCTCAGTCGGCCGCCTGTCACCGGGCTGGGAGAGTCGCCACCGGCCGCACGCATGACACACCAGAGTAGAGAGAATAGAAAATCATCTGTCACCTCCTCCCTCCTCGCTGCCTTGCCATGCTCCTCTCTCTCTCTCTCTCTCTCTCTCTCACACACACACACCCCCTCCTTCGCTCTTGCTCTCCCTCTCTCTCCCTCCCTCTCTGTTGTCGATAAACACTGTGGAGAAGAAAAAAAAAAAAGAGAAAGGAGAGAGGCTGCGAAGGGCGGAGGACGGCCGGCCCGTTCACTCTAACGCATGTCCGCCCGTCTCGGTCTGGGTGTCGGACCGAGCGCTGGTGGCTTGGAGCTGCTCGGAGCGCCTCTGGATAGACTCAACGCACACACGCACACAATGTGTGACGAGGGGGGAGGGGGAGGCAGAGGTGGCGGGTGAGAGGGGGGAGGGGGGAAGAGGTTAGGCTAGTGTGTGTGTGTGTCTGTGGGAGTGTGTCTATTGTGCGTGGGGACACTTTTCTTCCCCCCCTCTCTCTTTCCTCCATTGAGAAGTGATGCGGTGGTCAGTTTTTGATAGCGGGAGGTGGAGGGGGGGGTATATGAATAAGCACACGCTTGTTTCAGAGGCTTTAGTTTGGGGTGCTGGTCAATTATGCTAAGAAACTATTATTCTTAATCCGTTGATCAATTAGTTGCTTTGTCGGTCAAATATCTACAAAAACGGTTAAAGAGAAAACTGGTCCGTGTCACACAATAGCCGAGAGAAAGTTGTTAAATACCTCGTGTCATCCACGCCTTCATATGTTCCGTTTGTTGTCAGACGACCACACAAACAGGAAAATATTCAAATGTGAAAACCGTTGTTGCCCACAGATTTCAATAACGGCAGAGCAACCTTTTCCTGTTTTATACTGACACGGCGTCAGTCGATAAACGGAACATTGTGACCTCGTCGTTTTGTGCTTCGCCGAATCACTGTGCAGCGTTTGCACTCTGTCCATCCACGTGTCTGCGTAATTCTATTTCTGAGAGGGTTTCCGCCTCACCTGCACAACCTACGGAGTTCCGGAGTTGACGTTCCTTTGTTTCACCTCCGTCCCGAGAGCTGAGGAAGCCTCTTGGATGAGAGGCGAAACATCATCAGGGATCCAGTCCAGAGGATATGGACGAGTAAGAATCTCAATAGACACCTGCAACGACTCCACTTGATTCTACTTTATTCTCCGTCTGTTTTTTTCACTGCGATTAACCAATAAACCCATTAATCCAGTCGGGCGCGCGCAGATAAGCCAACCGTCAGTCAAAGACAGTTTGCAACCTCGGGCGATGAATCACTGATGCCAGGACGATTGCTCACTATGCAAACCCCAAACAAAGTGAGCGACAACAAGCAGATGAACTGATACACATCTGCCGTCATGCAACGGCCTCCTCCCCCCATCCATGCAAAACCCTCTCCGCTGGAAACACAAATGTGGCCCGGGCCGCTCCGCTCGCTCCGTGCCGCTGCAGCTCAAAGTTTGCACAAGAGGCGCGGAGCCACCTCCCGCGTGGGGGACGGGGACGGGGAGGGGGGGGGACTGTGTCACACAGCGATATCCTCCGCAGTAACAGAATGTACTGTATGTAGCCTCGCTCCGCTCGCCGCTCCATTCCCTTCCAGCTCCCTGCTCTCGGCAGGCGCAGCGCTGGGAAAAGCTTCTCATAACATCGCTGCATCGCTCAGCCTCGCGCACCTTCTGCAAAAACAAGAAAGTTGAAGCCGGGCAGCCGTTTGGGCGCAGCGCCTTCCGATCCCTCACAGATTCCCCCTGCATAGTTTTTACTCAATGCACTTCCTGCACATTCAGGCCCTTTAAGAGAAACGCTTCTGGTCGACTGCAAAGCATGAAAAGGACTGCGAGGTGTGGACCGCTGAGAACACAAGACTTGTCACCTTATTTCCATCTCCGAGCGTTGCACCAAATCCGCACCTGCTGTGCTTTGCCGTCACCTGACAAAGGAAACCAAGCTCGAGCGCCGACGTTCACCCGTTTCAAAACCGGCGTTCGATCACGGGCCGTTTTGCCGAGACGTCTCTGGAATGCGGCGAGGCGCGATGCGTGGCCAGTAACGCACGAGGAGGAGGGAAACACATGCCACCGTCTGCGGCTGATACGGAGCCAGATGCTCCTCTCCATGCCGGTAGGAAATTATTCCAGCCCGAGGGGTTAGGGGGGGTGCGTGGGTGTGGCAGAGGAGGGGAGGGGGGGGGGGGTGGCGGAGGAGGGGGGGGGGGGGGGGTTTGTTGTGTGTTACGAAAAAAGGAGGTGGGGGTCGTCCCAGATGTCTGCAGCACAGAGCAGCACACCTCCACATCAGAGCACAGGCTGGCCCCTGACCTCTGCCCTTTCACTCCTGCAGGACCAAAACAATGAGGCTGCGGCGGGGTCGTACAGCAAGCCGGCCCACGTCGCTTCCTATAACCAAGACATCCGACATGCAAAGGTCGCCGGTGCTGTCGTGTCTCCTCTTTTTTCCCCCCCCACCCAACACAGGATGTTTGGTTTGTAAAGCAAGAGGCTACCAAGTTCTCGATAATAGGACTGATAAAATAACTGCTATCGAGCAGCAGGGAACAATGAGGGCTGGTAGGTATCCGTGTCAGAGATGTAGCACCTCCTTACAATGACCTCCGCCGGCAGCGTGGGGGGTGGAGGCCTGCAGGTATCGCAACCTTTTCTTGCCACGGGAGATTGCCGACGACCAAACAGAGCAGAGGGCGGAGGTGGTGGAAAGTGTGTCGAGATAAAGTCTCCAGAGGCTTGTGTCTCTTTCACCCTCAGACCAATTAAGAGGCCATTCAATTACGGGACAGTCGCTCTCCAGGCATGTGAAGAAATGTGACATCTGTTAAAACCCCGTCTCAGGTCCTGTGTGCTGTGTTGTAGCTCTGCAGATTAGCACACAAACACTGACTGTGTGCGCACTCTGTGCCATCTCCAAATGCTGGATTTGCCCCAGGCAAGAACCCACTTCCAAATTTCTTTCCTTCTTTTTTTTTACGAGTGGGAAATGTGACGAGCAGCCAGGACCTGTGCGGAAACGCAAACAAGGCATCCGAGCAAATGGGCCCCTGTCATCCAAAACAAGTGCCATTTCTGCACAAAGTTCAGGTTTTAGACAAAGCTCTCATTCAGCCACGCAGTTCCCACATCCCGCCCATTTTAAATTGATTATTGATGGGGAGGGGGAAAAAAGCAGGAATCCTGAGACGGGCTTAGCGTGCTTCTGTGTAGTTATCATTAACAAGCGAGAGCGCTGCGTAATTTCATTTAGCACATGCGAGTCCGGTGCTTCCAATGAATGTGGGAAAAAAGGGTCACTTGGAGACATGCTCACTTCCTCTAATAGAGATTAAAGTTAAATGCAGACACGTTAAAAATAGGCTCTCTTGAAATGTGCACACCTCCCACGGAAAGCGCTTACTTAGGGCAAAGTGAAATGCCTGAAAATGCGCTAAAAAGCAATCAAATCAAGGGCTTAGCGCCTCGCAGCGCAAAAAAAAGACCTAATCCACCTCATTTAACCTCCCCTCCAATGGCAGCTCCACCACCTGCAGCAGGTTAGCGGCAACCTCGCGACTCCCGCACAATCTGTAACCTGGGGGAAAGTCAGACTGACAACAAAACAAGAAAGGGAGGAAAGACAGAAAGGCCTGAGCAGCCCCTGCAGCAGCAGCAGAGGCACGCAGCCGCTGGTTTAATGATTCGTCTGCTGCTGGTGAATGATCACACAGCAATATCCTGTTCTGGCTGGTTCTCTGGGCCCCCCCGAGGCCGCGGCTGACATGATTCTGGCTTGCCCGGGTGCCACTCCAGCGCCAAGCCAGCCTCACATATTGACAAGATCCGGGCGGCAGCCCTCATGCCTGATATGACCCCACCGCAGACCTGTGGAATCGGACTCGATGAGGCGGAAGAATTACTGATCGAGGCCGCCAGGGAGGGAGGGATGGGGAAGGGGAAGAGGGGCGGGGTGTCGCAGCCGATGTGTTTTGGTGAAAGTTGGAGCAAAGGAGGGGGCGGGTAATGTCACTAACGAAGCTGCGGAGGACAGATTTAGAAAACACAACAGCTGTATTTAGGGAGAGAAATCAGAAAAAAGGCGGCTACGGGCCAAGATTCCACAGCGCTTATGCAACGCAAAGTAACTATAAGCCGCTGCTTCACGTGAGGGGTGTTTCTCCCCTCCGAGGTTAGGAGAGTTCATTCATGCGTGCATGCGTGCATATGAAATGTTAAAGAGCAAGCTGGACTGAAAACTCACCTGCAACTTCAAATGCCACTGTTTATCAGGGCTGCAGCCAGAGATCATCTTCATCATCGGCATGTTAAGAGGATGTTATGTGGCTGATAAAACAGTCGCAGCTGTTTCGTATGCATTTATCGGACCCATAATCCGAAACCGCCCAAATTCATTCAGGTCACTTCAATGCCACACCAAAGAAAAAAAAAAAAAAGAAGCTGCAAATCCACACAGTCCAGCCATAGCTGGAACAATGAAGTAACAAACCATTGATTATTTAACCACCAGGCAACTAATCCCATAATCTCTTAAGCCATTTTTCAAGGAAAACTATCAAATATTCTATGGTTCCAGCCTCTTGGGTGAGAGTTCTGGACCACGGGTCAGACCAGACAAAACACTTGGAGCCACCAGTTTGGGACTCTTCCAGGTAAACTGATACTGGACATGATCATTAGTCACAGCTCCACATCAGGCCTCTCACATTCCCTCATTCACTCTGACCGGTACTCACAGGATCCACCGATGCAGACGTAAAGCGGTGAATAGCAGCAGTTTCAGCTTCTAAGATTGGACTATTTTCTGCCCTCACATGAAACTAAACTGAATATTGTGTGGCTGTGAACTGCCGCAGAAGGACATAAGAGCCAGCCTTGACAAAACAGTGATTTCCTGACATTTTACATCCTGGATGAGATCCTCCAAACAGCTGACTGCCCATTCAAAAACACCAAAAATATAAACGCACTCACTATCATCTCAAGACAGACAAGATGATAATCCGCACTCCCGAGGAGCTGAAATTAATCATGTGCAATTTTCCGCACAATTTAACTCCTTCAAAACAGCTGCAGACTCATTTGCACGTCATTCATCCTCTCGGCTCCATTTTGGGGGCAGTGCGCGGAAGAAAGTGACTCTTGTGAAGGCATCCGCCTCGACTACAGAAGCTCCCGCACTTGAGTTCAACTTGAGGCTGGAGGAAGGCCAAGAGGAGGCGTGCGGCGGTGGCGATTGTGGCGGTAGTTTGAATTATACTCCGAGAAGCCAAAGACACACACGCACACATGCACGGGAGTCCGGCGAGCCAGGCCAGAGGGCAAACGTCGAGACAGAGAACAGCTCCATAACTTCTTATTACTCCCTCCGGTCCCAACATCTCCAGAGAAGAGTAGACATCCGTGCAGGTGAAAGTTTTATGAGCGCCTAGCGATCTGCCTCTGGGGCTGCACCCCATGTCTTGCAAAGAAAAGAAAAAAACAACCCTGGGACATCCACACACTACAACCTGCAGGGACTTAATCGAAGGACTGGTCTCCAACCACGCGTTCATTTAAACCTGGCTGTGCATCCCAGCCTGGTCTATAAAACTCCTTTTGTTGCTGCAATGAAAAGAGCACGCTTGATTTATGCATGCCATGGAGCAGAAGCCCCTCAGAATGACCCCTGAAATGGCAGAATGGCATTTTGGGAAAGTGCAAGGGGAGTTTAATCTTTAAAAAGATTGGTGTGAGCCCGGCTGCCGGACACGTAATATTATATTCAAGAGTTATTTTGCCCCTCAAGGACAGATGACAGTGGACTCTTTGCCCACAAGGCGTCCTACCCCCCTCTCACTGCAACATCTTTACTGTCATCTGTACAACATATTAACTTTACTTTCCCACATAATGACAAACAAAGAGGTACCGCAAACAGAATCTCTGTGTTGTAAGGTATGAGGAATAACCAGGGAAACGAAACACCTCCTGGTAGAACTCATTCCTATCCAACCACTGATTTTTCACGATGTCCAATTAATTCACCAGGTAATTCACCAGGTAATTCACCAGGTAATTCACCATCCCGTTTTCACCATTTCCTACGCATTCGATTCTTGTTTCTAATTTAATTAAAAGGAATAGAAGTCTAATCGCCATCATTATTTTAATGTTATCCTGATGTTATTTTTTCTTTTGAATGTTTTTGCAAATTTATCCAAAGAAGAAGGGAAAGGGGGAGAGGGGGGTGGGGGGTACAGCTGTACACACATACACTTGTCCATGCGATGAAAACAGCACGTTGCTAGACGCGTGTGGCTCCATTTCCACCATGCATTTCGGCTTTTAGGCGCAGATTTATGGTTAAAACGCGAGGCGAAACAGCCTGCGAAACCTATCGCTCTCTGGCCGCAGTTTCTCTGCAGGCGCAACAAGTGCAGCTGCGCCTCAAGTCCGCGACGGGACGCGTGGATACGACTCAAAACTCAAGCTGCAAAACTGGACAGAGTGAAAAAAAATGTACACCCGCACTCACCGTGTGCTGCTTCCTCCTCTTTGTGCAGAGATGTGAAGTTTGCGGTGGCTCGCTATCTCTCTCTCTCTGTGTAAACTCAGTCCTGTAGGGCTCGGCTCAGCTCAGCTCAGCATGGCGGCCGACTGGATTCAAACCTCTCCGGGCTGTGATACCAACAGACCGGGGGGAGGGAGCAAGAGGGAGGAGGGAGGAGTGAGGAGGGGGGGGTGGGGGTGGAGGAGGTGAGGTGAGGCAGCACGAGTATACTCAGATATCTTTACTGCAGTAAAAATACTCGGTGGCAAAGTGAAAGTCAATCATTCAAACTAGTAACTGAGTGCAAAGTAGTATAATAATACAAGCAATAACTTGCTAAATCTTTGATTCGACCTTTCTCTTCTTAATTGATGGGGCGCTGCGCCCTGGAAGCTGAATTGTTTCATACCATATCATATCGTGTCTATCGTTTCGTAGTGTAACGTATTGAACTGTATGTATTATTCAGAGGTGGTGGCTCAGTCACAGGTGCCAAGTCACTTTAATTAAGTTTCTGTGCAGTTGATTTTTTTTTTTTTACTGCAGGCCTGTAATCCAACTCGTATCAAATTTCATCGTGAGAAATTCTCTCCTTTTTTTATTTTTCTATTTTTTTTGCCCATGTACGTACTATTTATTGTTTGTTTATTGTCATTTCTTCCCAACTGCAACAAAATAAGTTTCATCTTATCTCGCTTGTTGTTGGTACTTCCTTTTCTTCAATCTGTACTGCCACTTCAATCACAAGGTCACGATATGAAGAAAGAGTTATATAGTTGTCGAAGTCAACTCAACTTCCTCCTACAACTTGAAGAACTTTGGAACTAGTATAATAATTCAAGTAATAATTAATAATATACTATAAATAAATGCTCACTTTTACCTTCTGAATCCAGAACCTTTTTTTGTTATAGAATATTTCTACACCAGGGTATTTCTACTTATAGTGTTGTGAATACCTTCAGTTTATTTTTTTTAACAGAACTTTAATAGAGCTGAAAATTTTTATCAATTTACTTTTGACAGATACAAACAAATGTCCGAGGACACGACCTCACGGTCCTCCTTGGCAGCTCACGTCGGCTCATGGTGAAAAATTGTCTACCTCAAACCTTTGGGTGAAGGGGACTCTGGAGGTGGGGCCGGTGGGTTTAAAAGGTCACTGCTGGAGGTCAGAGTTTATACAACATTTTCCTAAAGGCGGAGTGAATCAAAAACACAGTGGAGGAAAGACAGGCTGACCCTTGTCTCATTGTGCCGGGCCGAGGAGGAGGAGGAGGGAGAGGGGCTTTCCGTGGCACTGCGGGCAGAACACAATGCCATCTTTGAGCAGGAGGCTGATTGCTGCTGGTGGCAGATATAACTGTGTCACAGTCTACCTCTGTTGGGCGTTGTGGTTTTCACCAAATGACAAATGCGGGAGACGTTTACCTGCCCACATTGAGCTGCATGAAGTCCTCAATGCCCTTTCACTCAACCAGGAAGAAAGAAACAGACTGTGTCCTCAGACATGCCAACACTTCCAGGCATCATCGGCTATACTACAAATTGTTTATTTTCACATCAGCCCCTGGTGATTTGAGAGCTCAGAGTCGAAGCCTGGCTGGAGTTAAAAGGGGACTGTAAGTGCTGCCTGAAATGAATACGAAAAGCAGCTGGGTTTATCTTCACTCACTCTCTGACATGTGCTGCTAAGAGAAAACAGGTGACCAAGGAATGTGTGCTGAAACCCACACGTAATACTGGAGCTCAAATGATTTGTTGCCACTTAGCCAGATCTGCATTCAGACAGAGAGATTTTAGCATTTATCTCATACCTATCTTATGATCATCCCATAGCTCATCCTTATCTTGTCTTGTGGGTGGCTCATTTATCAGCATTGTGCATGAGACAGGCATTTTGAATTGTAGATGTTAAAAGATAAGGAAGAGACACTGCGGACACAAAGACACCACACAGCAGCATGTATTTAAACACAGCCGTGGTTAAAAATATGCCCAACATGATATGACAGGGCCTGAAACACATGCACACACATACACAATGGATGAGAAAGTAATAGAGTTAGGTGTAGATTTCCAGTGTAAGTATATGATCTTCATGCCTGAGCTTTTCAGACACACCAGTCAGATATATTTAGCGTCCCTAGCTGGTGTATCCATGCTACAAGGCAGACCACAATCATTCAAAAACACTGGTCTGAGATCAGTCAAGAGGAGAGAGCGTGTGTGTCAGGTCAGGGCCACTCACAGCAAAAATATAGCACAGGCATTTTAAATGCAAAAGCAGCCCCTGTGTCACTTTGAATAGAACAGTCTGCAAAGCTAAAACATAACTCACTGTGGCTTTTATGGTTCATTATTTAAAAAGTGCACTCAGTCCATGATCTGAACATGCATCGGCAGTAAGGAGGCAGATTCACGTCAATACTATTGCTGAGCAACAATCGACTGATGATCAAATACTGAAGTTGACCTATAAGTCACTAGCAGCATCATTAACATAATGGACACTGAAATAGTACATATAAGTATCATCCTCTACCAGGCATTAAACGAACACTATATTTACACATTAAACTGGCCATTCTGCAAAACAGCTGCTTTTATTTCTTATACTTAAAACCTATTTTTCATGCAAGTTCTTCTGTCCTTTTAAGCAAGTAAAATATTCATCTCTGTATACTATATTTCCATAGTGTCTCGGCACAGTTTATGTTTTGTTTTCCTGACCATTTCCATTCACTTTTCTTGTTGAATCTGGACATTTGACATCCAAGCTTATTCTATTATCTATATCTATGTATTTCTTAATGAGGTTATTTATAAACTCTCGTCAGTGTTTGTCAAATCTTTCACTTCTTAGAAACAGTTACAGTGAGGAACACGCCAGTGTGGAAGAGCAGCGCCATCTAGTGGCATAACACTGAACATGCACGTTTTTGCATCTTTAGGCATGGTTGGTATAGCGATATAATGAGCATGCACAAACCCTAATATGTCACTTTTAGCGATATTTCTAGTTCACTTGCAATACCTAGTGTCTGTGCCGCTCCAACATGTCTCTAAACCCTCTTGCTATGCAGATATTGTATTTCTGTTGCCTAACCAGAGGCGCCCTCTGGCGGGCAGTCACAGGTTCAATTTTAACGTCCCCCACGCAATGTTGTACAGTGTACAGTGTTTGCAGTGTGATCACAATCAGTGACCTCCAATGCCACTAGAGTAGTTTTAAAATAGTTCACCTGACTTACACCGTGGAGTCAATATGAGGACATGTGGATCAACAACTCTAAAGCTATGGCAACACAGCTCAGAGTTTACAGTGGCTGAAATACACACCAGCACATCAGAAACTGAGGCATAAGACATAACAGCCATTTTTGGTAGAAATGAAAACATTTAAAGTATGCAATCTTTCGTAACATGAAAAATATTTATGATTACAGGCAACTGTGGCTAGCGAGTTATCTATTTTACCAGTTGTTATTTAATTTAAACGTGTATGTATACTTTTTGATTAATGTGCTCTTTGTATCTCTTCAATGTTTGTTCATTTATTCATTTCATTTCCACCACGTTTCTTGCGTATGGTAGTGTTGGAGCTATAAAAGTAGACAAAATGCATTATTTTGAATGGTGATTGTATGACCATGACACTCCTTCTAGACCCACCCTATGTACCTTGTTACTCTTCTTCTTTGTAAGTCGCTTTGGATAAAAGCGTCTGCTAAATGCATAAATGTAAATGTAAAATGTAATGATTGTATTAAAACCTTTTTTGTTGTATAAAGAGAAATAAAATAAAGAGCGTATGTTTTCAATTTTAAAGCACTCGTAATCAAATACCTCTATGATCAGGGACCTACATTTGTAGCCCACTCCATTCCTATAACTCCACTAGATCTTGTAGGTCTTCAGAACAGGGCTTATTGGTTATGCCCTGCTCTAGACTCAAACAAAACATTCAATCTGCTGTCTTCATATAGGTTTTTATTAAAAACTGAGGACACACTATTTGCACTTGCTTTCAACTAACCATCATACTTCTTTCTTGTAGTGTACCTCTTGCAGTTATTGGTGTTCATTGTTTGTTTTTTTGTGTTCTTACCTTTATTATATGAATTTCTATTATTATTACTAGGGCTGCAACAACTTATTATGTTCGTAGTCGATAAATCCCACACAACTCAGCAGGTCGGTTCAACGGTTAAGGTTAAACACCCAAAAGCGACATTCATATCATATACTCATATACCAATACTGGTTTAGAAAGTATGTCAACTTTGTTTATTAAAATGTGTATGCAATGTGTATGCAACGCCTGTGTTGACTTTTCCCTGAAGAAATTACGTGTCTCTTTAGCAGCTTAGAGCAACCTTCCAGCTATGTATGCATGCTGATTTGTGCCAAATAATGCATCTTTTGGCCGAAAAAAGACGCTGTGAGAGCATTGTGTGCAGAGGGCTGGGATCAGTTGACTAAGCACAAATGCCTGAAGTCTGCACTGTGTGATAAAATTACACAGAAGAAAATGGACTCTATGCAATGTTGAGAGTGAATGGATGGTAATGTGATGTCCTGATGTGATGTCCTAATGTAATGTCCTCACCAGCTCAGTGAAGTATAATCCATTGTATCAGTTAAAGGCCAGATCGGCTGACTTCAGAGGAATAAAACATGGTCTTCTTTCTATACTGATCTGCTTCGACTGACCACAGCCCTACATGGGGCAGTGCTAAATGACACCTTCTGCATTCCTGCCAGTCAGAGTAGTTAGGACCTGCAAAACACACACACACACACACACACACACACACACACACACACACACACACACACACACACACACAGACAAGATCAGCTGTATAGATGCACACATGTTCAAACAGCTACAGAACGAAATGTAGATGCCATATTTCCTTTCGCTTTTCATTTGAGTGATTATTTTTTCAGTGCCAAATGCATGATTGGCATTTCTTTGAAAGAGCTAATTTTGTTTTATGTGCTTTCTCAGAAAACCAAGTCAGGCTTGAGAGATGTTTTCAGAGCATGAGTTTTTCCTTAATTTCTCATTGCCTTTGTTTTATTGGGTTGTTTTACGTATTATATGTTGGGAAATTCTTTGTGAATTTTATTTCTTAAATGTGGAATACAAATAAATACATGGTTGTTCCAACTTTTAAATGAGATCTCTTTTGGGCTTCTTAGCTGTAACCTTAGCATTAGCTTTAGCATAAGCAGCTCTTCTATATACAGTCTGTAAACACACGAGTGACTTAAAGCCCACTCCTCTCCCGAGCGGGCAAACAGTTCACCCACCAATCAGCGCCCCGGGATGTAGTCACGTGCCTCATTGTGACCAATAGCGAGCCTCGGATTACAGTTTGCCGCACCCAAGCGGGGATGATGGCGGATGGGCGGAGCGAAGCGGAGACGACAGGCACAGAGAGATAAAACCCGCTCTGAAACCATCAGGGTCGGGGATAAAAAACATAGAAACCCTCCGCCCTGCGTTCACCGAGCGCTGTCCACATTTCACCGCTGCATTAAAGAGAGGGTAAGCTCGATATATTCGGCATTTCAGTGACCTTGTTTGCACACAGAGCCGTGTGTGAGTGTGTGTGTGTTGTCATGAGTGTCTCGTTGTGTTTAGCTAAGACGTTGCTCGGTGGAGTCTGCAGACACGCTTCACTAGTGCAGAACGTGTATTTCTACCTTTCAACTGCGATGAAATCAACACATAGGTGCTCAGGCTGCTCCATGTGCTCCTCTTTTATCTCCATTATATGTTTTTACTCGGGGTCTGGTTTGCCCCATTGCCCCTGCAGGCCCTGGTTGTATTATTGTAGATCTCACATGCACACAGAGACTGTGGGTGTGTTGTGTGGGCACGAGAGCTTCTCAGGTTTAATGTCTCCCCTCCATGCAGTGATCCATTTATCGGACGGCTGGGTGTGTGTGTGTGTGGAGACACGGGAAATCTGGCTGTGTATTCAGCTGAGTGGTGATGGAGCAGTTTCCTGTGGGCCTGATAGCAGCACGTCCTGCATGATAATAACAACAACTCTGCATATTTATGCACTTACCTCTGATGAAAGTACATCACTTACTACAGTGAATCACAGAGCAACAGAATGATATTAAGACTAGAGATCACTGTAAAATTGAAACTTTACCCAAAATATACCGTATGTGTGTTTATTGCCTAGTAATACTGTAGATCAGTCTTGCAAAGATGCCATCAAATGCAATATAGGTATGTCAGTAATGTAATTGCCTACCTTTTGCCTACAGTGTATGTTTATACTGAATTCTGAGCCATAAATTGAAGAAAATACCATCACAGGAAACTCACACATTTCATTCACTCACATCTTGGGGGAATTTCAGACTCACTAATCGACCTTAAACGTGCTTGCTTTGGGACAGTGGGAGGAAAGCTGATAACCTGGAGAAAACCCCCCACACACAGGTAGAACATGCAAATTAAACACAGAGAGGGTCCCATTGGGTCTCAAAGCATCCCACACCTCCTTGCTGTGAGGTGATAGCACTGTTAACCAATCACCATATCAAAAACAATCTTCTCTATTTAGCAATGAGACATGTTCTGAACTGTATGAACCCCCCTATGTTGTAAACAGGTTCTTGTAGCTGTCCTGACTGTACAGCTCTCACTATACCAAATTTTCACAACGCTCAATTAAGGAAACGTGCCGTCCTCTCCCTGGAGGACTTTCTCCTTTTCTGTGGACCTTGTAACTGTGAGGCAGCAGTGCTGTTCACTGTCACACGTCTCTTTTGTCATGTAATTATAATCCGATTGTCTTCAACTGTGAATAAGACACCTCGGATGTGCGACGGTTGATTCCCCTCCTTTCGTGACACTGTATAGAAATGAAGGACTGCAGAGTAGCTAATTAGCTGTAATGAATGAGAGTAGGTGTTTGCTGTCAGTTTCTCGGCTGTGCCTGGAGGATTGAGAGGCCCCAAACTGGTGACAACAATCACTAAGTTGTTGTGTCTGGTGTCCTCCTGAGGACCACTGTGAAGTCCACCCCCCTTCCCCCTCATACTGTATTAGGATTAGCACGGACAAACTGCCAGGACGAATTGTCTGTGAGTGTATGTGTTAAGGCACTGGTAACTCCCAGGATTTGGTAATACAGCTAGAATGAGTGAAATTCCCAGAGGAGGGAGCTTAGCTCTGTCAGTCTGGCTCTGTTGCCACCCTCCACACACACACACACACACACACACACACACACACACACACACACACACACACACATACATATACACACTCTCACATACACACTCACTCCAGATACAGAGTGTTTGTTTTACTCCCACTCCCCACGCCCACACCCTTGACTGCAGTGCAGCTGAAAATGTGTTCCTCATTTCAAGTCCGTGCTCACCATTTCACTCTTTTCCTTCCTTCCTTCCCATATGTGATCACTTAGCGGGGCCGCGAGAGTCTTATTTTAACGGCTGAAATGTAAAGATGGATCCTCTCGCGTTCTTGCCCACCGGGGTCTCCTAACGATCTCGTCATCTGGTGTTTGGGTCAAATATTTATTCAGCCAGGTGATACACAGATGCACCCGTGGCTTCATAGGCGATAGTGTTGGTTTAGGGAAACTGTACGGGGGGCGGCGTGTTGTTTCAGGGAGCAATCTCCCACCACTCTGTCGTATGACATGCGACAGCCAGATAAACCCGGAGCCGGCGCACTCGCATGCTAGCACAACACGGTCTGGCCCGAGAGGCTGTCAGCACCAGATAATACCTTTCCCATGCAGGTCGACCCCCCCCCCCCACGCTTAAACGTGGACCGCCCAAAAGCGACGTTAATATGGCATGTTAAGCCAGTAATGGTTCGGAAAGTATGTCACATTTGCGTATTTAAAGGGACGGCAGCAAACCAAAGGACGTTGGTGTTAATGTTGACCTTTTCTCTTCCAATCGTGTGTGCAAAGCCTGCGTGTACTCTTCCCCCGAAGAAATAAATTACGGGTCTCTTTAGCAGTTTAGAGCAACCTCCCGGCTATGCATGCATGCTGATTCGTGCCAGGAAGATGGAGTGCATCTTTTGGCTGAAAGACGACGCTGTGAGAGCATTGTGTGCCGAGGGTCGGGATCAGTTGACTAAGCACAAACGCCTCGACTCTGCACTGTGCGATAAAATAACTCGGAGCAAAATGAACCGAATGCAACGTCGTGTCGAGCGAATGGATGGTGACGTGACGTCCTCCTCACCAGCTCAGTGACGTGTAATCCGTCGTAGCAGGTGAAGGCCAGATCGGCTGACTTCGGAGGAATAAAACATGGCGTCCTTTTTATAGTGATCTGCTTTGGCTGACCATGGTCCTACACGGGGCAGTGCTAAACGACACCTTCTGCATTCCTGCCAGTCGTAGAAGTCGGGGCACACACACACACACACACACACACACAGTCAGAGTTAAGAGCAGTTGCTCGTGGATTCCTCATCCTGAGCAATGACAGGCATCCAGCTCAGGAATATGAAGGAACCGTGTCCGAGTGCTTCTCTCAGATGTCGGAAACGTGCCTGAGATCAGCTGTGCAGCTGCACACGCCTGCTCGGGCCGTCACAGAATCGAAAGTAGTCGCCGTCTCTCCTTTTAACATTCACTCAAATGATTTTCTTTCCAGTGCCAAGTGCGTGATTGGCATTTCTTTGGAAGAGTGTGAATGGCTTATTTTTTTTTTCTCCAGATTTCTGTGCTTTTTCTCAGGAAACCCAAGTCGGGCTGAAGAGATGTTTCCAGTGCGAGCTTCCGTCTCTCAAAAGAGCGTTATGGTCGAGAATAAATGAAGCCAGCAAAAACGCGGCCCGTCACCCGGCACTGCTCTCCCTATAGCTCTCCGTACGTTCGGCCCTCTTCCCCGTCCCTCGCTTGAAACTCCCCGCAGGGAGACTGGAAACATCTGCGCCGGGCGGTGACACAGCAAGTTCAAAACAGCAGTTTGGGTCGCCTGGAGGTAATCGGAGAGGTTGTACATATAACGGTTTTCCTCTCGGATGTTGTCTCAGCACACACGTTGGGGGGGGGGGGGGGTTAAGAGGAAGAGGAGCCGTTTTAGCCCGGAGAGTCTCCTGCACTATTGTCTCTGGGCGTGTTGGGCCATTGCTTGCAGTGTTGCAAATGAGTTACCCGCTGCATTTTTCTGCAGCAACGCCTGGAGTTGTATAACTTTTGAATCTTGGTGGTGAAACGCGTCGGTTTGTCAGGGCGAGCCTTTAAAGATATACTAGCCGCTTTGGTGCCGTCCGTATCCAGCATCATTCTCCTGAGTTTCCAGGAAAAACTGAATGTGGGCGACTCGGTAGATGGTGAGTTTCACTATCACCTCACAGTTCCAAAGGACGTCGACTGGAATCCTGGTCGGATCGGACCTTTATGTTCTTCCTGTGTGTGCGTGTGAGTTTGTAGAGGTCCTTACTCTACTCTCCAGTATGGACATCTGGATTAAACGTGTGTTTTATCTGGATTTAAGACGGATGGTGATGATTAAGAAGTATTTCACAAATAAATGCATACAGTACAATAAAAGGGATACTCAGGCATGCAAAAGAATTGAATGATCCACAAACGGGTGCCGTATACTGTACTGCACCAATGTAATGCTGGATTCTTCATCGCCACCCGTTCCTGTTGCTTGGAGACGAGAGACCCCGTCGACGTGTACAGTCGGAGGGTTTGCCACATCCACTGCGAAATGGAGGCAGAAATAGCAGGACTTGGGTGGCCCGGGGCACGTCGGACAAGATAAGAGAAAGCCTGACACTCGCCCTCAGCCACGGCCGATCCTGCCAGTTCCTCCGTCCACAGCCTCAAAACCCGTTTTGACCGTTCATCCTCTGCTCCGGGGGGTAACTCGTTCACCCTATCTCCTGTATGCAAATCTGGAAGGTTTCGGTTTTTCTGTGCAAAGTCGTCTGAGCGGGACGTTTTTAATACATTTAGCCGGCAGCTCGAAAGTGACCCTGAGTTTTGCAGATGGTGTCCGAGTCGCAGCTTCAGGCGCGCCCATGATCCCACTCCGGGACGCGATGCAAAGCGGGTGCGGTTGGGAGAGCCGGAACGAACCTGCCTCTCAGGAAGACGTTCCAAGCGGACTGTTATTGACTGACCGCTTTTAAACGATCTGCTCCTGGAGGTGGAGGAGCTGAGCGCTCTCCGGCTGTCATGACGTAGCGCGGCTCTGACTCAACCCGCCCCTGATGCTCATGGATTTTTCCAAACTGAGCGTGGTCCCCGCGCCTCGCTTTCATCCCATGTGTTTTTGTTATAACCACGTTGCGTAACTCCAATCGGATTCTTTGCCACCCAGGGGACTTATTCTTTTCCATTCATCCCTCCGCAATAAGAGAGTGTCAGGCTCGCGGCGAGGCTCGATGGACACGCCTCTTTGGATCCGGGGTCTGATCTCAGGTCTCTGGGAATCCTCCCGACTCT
This sequence comes from Karalla daura, assembly GCA_029224185.1. Classification (NCBI taxonomy): domain Eukaryota; kingdom Metazoa; phylum Chordata; class Actinopteri; order Chaetodontiformes; family Leiognathidae; genus Karalla; species Karalla daura. The sequence continues at coordinate 8,709,420 of CM055201.1, forward strand.
GAATCCAACGCGAGCGGAGCGGCGCGTCGGCCCGGCTCGCAGCAGCGCGACGCCGGCCTACAGCTGTTCCTCTTACATAACCAGCCGTCTTTAAAGGCTGCCCCGCGTCTCCACGGCAACGCGTTTGGTTCCCATGGCGACCGCGCTCTCTCAACAGGAGTGGAAGCCGGTCGAGCCCCCCGCCCCCCTCCTTGCGCCTACACATCTGAGGAGTAGCGGGGAGGCGAGGAGGAGGAGGAGGGCGTGATGATAACCAGTCTGCACAGATGGAGGAAACTTCCTGCATCTACAGCCATTGTTATTATTATTATTGCGACACAGCTCGAGAGACATAAACACTTACGAGAGACGGACATTTGTTGTGGAATGAGTCACAAACGGATGGTTCCTGTGCAAATGCACAGCTGGAAGGGAGTTTAGCCAGACAAATGCTCGTCGAGATGCAGTGGAAGTGGTTTGATTGGACTCATTTCCGTTAATATACATTAACGACAGTGTCCCTGTATCTTAAGCAGTTTGAGTAAACTGCTCTTCTGGACGGTTTACTCAGGGTTCACCCACCTGTTGTTTGCAGGTATTGGGGGATGCTGTGGCAGTGTGAGCCTCACCGTTGGGCTGAGCAGCCTTGAGACGGTGAAAAGGATCCCCGGAGCGCCACAGTGCATGAGTCACTGTGAGCAGACCTGGCAGCAGGATTGGCCTTTTGTGCTAAAATTAATTTTCTGTGCTCCGGGTGAGTGGGGCGATATATATCTCCAAACTCCCAAGCGCTGCATCCGGCCTGCCCGATCGTAGACTAGCATCTGGAGTTTTAGACTGTAATGAACCAAGTAAAACATTTAATAGTGATGGTATTTACGAGGGGAATAGACTCAGCATTCATACAAGGTGTCTCACAATACTCATAATGCCTTCATAAGGCCACTAAGACTGAGCTGCTAAATGCTAAAATACCATGTTTCATTCATGACAACAGATTTGCTTTCTATCAGGACTCTGTGGTGTAATGGTTGGATGCATAAGTGGAAACGCTGACCACCTTCCATCCCTCTTTCTCACCGGACCAAAGGCCCTCTAACATCTGACTGTTTTATATAGTGGGAAGTGATGGCGCTCTGATCCCCAGGTGCAGAGGCTGCAGTTCTGGCCGGTATCGATCGGCTCCAGCTCTGATTAGCGCCGATGGAAACATGACAGTGTCATTTTTTTTCTGGCAGGACACCGACGCGTGACGGGCTTCCAGTTGGTGATTATCGTCATCATTTCATGAAATAATGACGATGATCATCGTCTCGTGAAAGCCAGGAAAAAGTCACCACAATAAACTCACCCTGGACCTTAGATAGGAAAATCGAATTAGCCGGTAGTCAGGGAGAAGTCACTTTTCATGAAGTTGTTTTTCCTAAAATTACATGCTTGCTTGTTGTTAGTGTAAATTCATTCTTTCATTATCCTACCTGCTTGACCCATAGCAGTGTCATGGCCCAACACTCATAGACCGAGGAGCAATTTAGACTCTTTGGTCGGCCTGAACGTGCATGTTTTTGTACTTATGGGGAAACCGGAGCACCTGGAGAACACCTATGCACACACAGGGAGAGCGTGCAAACCATGAAGGCCCTCGGTCTGACCAGGAGTCAATTCCAGGACCTCCTCGCTAACCACTCATCTACCACGTGGTTTATTGTGTACGTGTTTCTAAGATACGAAAGCCTTGGACCATAGGTGCAACCAGAGACTCTAAACCTGGACTTCCTTGTTGTGAGACCCCCCCCCCCGATTGAATACACTTAATCCAAACGAGTCTGAAAAGTGTTGTGAACCTTTGGTCACTTCTCGTCCCGTCGCCTGTTGGCCGCCAACGTGAACAAACGGACAATGACGAGAATGAGATCCGACCGGCAGTCTGGAGGCGTTAAGGCCGCGTGCCTGTGACCCGGGCTGACGGGGTGGGGGTGGGGTGGGGGGGTGTTCTTGCATTGGAAGAGGCGCACAGACCCCGGCGCTGTCTCGTTCCTTCCTCCTCCGAGCGCTGGACGCGTCCCATCAGCATCCGTCCCGTCGCCTCAGTGCCACTCGAGGGTCACGCGCCCGTTGCTAAGCTTCCAGCGGGACAATGGAGCGTGGCCATGCATTTTTATTAATAACGGACGAAGGGCTTCTCTCTGTCCCCCCCCGCTAATGAGAGAATCCGGCACCGGGGCTAATTGCTGGGTGTCCTTATTCTGCCGAGGCAGAGGGAGAGAGACGGTTCCCAGCCCGCCAGTGCCGTACAGCAGCCGCCTGCCAGGGCATTTATGATTAAGGGAAAACGCCGGGAGGGAGGACTTCCCAAAGACAGGAATGGGAGAAGATTGGGTTTCAAGAAGTCGGGGGCGAAAGCGGCCACGAAGGCGCTGGTGTCGACCCGGCCCGCCTCCGCGCTGGACGCGGCCTGGAGCTTCTTCACGCGGGGCAGGAGTAAGAGCGCGTGCATTCTGACACTCGGAAGAAGTGTTTTGGGCTGGATTCAGGTTCGGTCTGTCCGTAAACGCAAGTTATTGTCTCGACCGTTTCGAGTTTGTCACGCCACGCGATTTAAGATCGTTGCCAAGTACCAGTCCTCCAAACGGCCAACAACATGTCTGTATCTACAATCTTAGCTTCTGACTTTGCTAGTTAGGTTAGTGTTCAGTGGTAATTTAGCTGAATTTAACATCGTTCGTATTGAATTTTCAGCATGGTAGATCACAGAATAGTAATATAGCCAGTCCTATAGACAGTCCTCTGTGTTTGAGTCGTTTATGGAGTTTACCAAGTTTACATGGAGAAGGTCATGATGCTGAACCCCAAACTTGGACCTGATGCTGTGTGAATGGTTAAAGCTACCAGTTTAGTGGACTCACCCTGTGGGAGTGAATAAGGGTTGAACGCTACATAGGAACCAGTCTGTCTACCATTTTTCTATTCATCTCAGATCAGTCAATCAAATGGGACGTCTTTATTGTCATTGCACAGCTTTACCACACAGTCAAGTCCAACTCCTTTTGGGATAAAAGAGCAAAAAAAAAAAAAGAGAGAGCGAGATAGACGAGACGTTGTCTGGCATCACGCTGTTCTGGCTAATCGTGGCCGAACAGAGGCACCGTGATCGGAGCAGGTGACCTGAGACTTTGTGAGACGGCGG